>CABFVX010005473.1:21179-36421 GCA_902151425.1 Timema shepardi
CCTCCCGAGCAGTGGCAGTTAGGACTTTCGTGTTTCTGAATCAACTCGTTAATATGCTCGGTCTTAATCTCATTAAAACCCTCTTCGGTGGTCGCATGGTCTAAGGCGCTGCTATCGCAATAGACTAGACCGCCGATGACAGGGAGATCGGGGTTTGACCCCAGCCGGGTCCACTGAGAGGGTAGTTTTCCATTCTCCTTCCGTGCAAATGCAGGTACACTTCATCTTAATTAAACCTTCCTAATCCCTAACTCGCTAGTGTGATTAGTGTATGACCCGGACGGGTAGTAAGATGCGGTGCTAAAAAAATACTCTTAGTACCGCGCCACATTTTACTACCCGTCCGGCTCATGTGTGCTTGTGTGTTCGTTACGATAATGTGTTGGGGATTAGGAAGGTTGAATTTAGAAGAAGTGTATCTGCATATGCGTGAAGTGGGAGTAGGAAATCATTTATGAAACCCGCCCCGAGTACACCCGATCGGTATCTGAACCCTGGTCTCACCGTCATTGACAGTCCCTACTGCGAGGGACGCCAGGGGTCGTCAATCACGTGGTAGCTTTCATTTGATTGGTTAATAAAACTGCCTTGTGTTTTAAAGTTGTTCCTTGGGTCTTCCAAACGCCCCGTTATCTCAAATAGGCCTGTTTTCAGACAATATTTGAGTGACCAAGATAACCTCTAGATTGGTCGTGGTTGGTAACAATGTTATAATAAGTTTACATTTTGCTAAATATGAAAATATACATTTTATTCATTTTTTGTGTATTTTTTAGGAAGAATTCAAGGCATACAAATAAAATGTATAGACAAAAAAAATCCTCTACAATAGAGTGAAGTAAGTTGATGAGTTTATTAGTTACAGTAGTCAATTGGGGCCTTATAAGGTTGCTAACCCTGTCCTTAGACCATTCGGCCATCTTTTCAACGAGCAAACCTATTTTTTTATTTTTATCATTGAATATATTATGTACGTCAAGTGAAAATTGCGGGCAAATTAAAAAATTAACTTGACACTGGATTGTTATGCTGGCGTTCTCGACACGAAGGCAGGGTGCGTTCACAAAGAGGATCTCTCCTCTTCCTGTTCACCTAGGTGAGATAGTGGCGTGCCCTGGCACTGATAGTGTCGGACATGCTGTGCCGTGCCCACGTGACTCGTGCTAATGAGCACTTGCTAATGACCAGCGGTTTTAATAGCTCCACAAGGTCATTATTGTCATTATCATTGCTAAGGTCACTAGCGAGGTATTTTAGTTACATTCTATAAACCATCACCTGACTTTATGTATGAACACATGAAGGTATAGATCTAGCTAAACAAATAAATAAAATGGAACAAACATAACATTGCTTTTAAAAATAAAAATACACTGCTACCACTGGACAGAGAGGCCTCTTGAAGAAAATTGATCATTACCTCCTTGTCCCATGGCGGCAATGAGAGAAGTTTTATAGGAAATGTACCTGCATTAGCATGGAGGGAGAGTGGGAAACCTTAGAGGAATAGACCCCCTCCATACAGTCGACATGTGTTCGATGTCACCGCCAATCCAGTGACGCTTGACCGCCAATCCAGTGACGCTTGTTAAGATAGGAGTGTAAGGACTGCGGGAATATCGCTTCGGTCAAGGCTGAGGAGTAGGTTGGAATCGGTGAAAATGTACCCACTCCGGCTTCAAAATAAAAACTTATAATATTGGACTAATGTTAGTAATTTGGACAAAAAATTTTCACGTATAAATTCAAAATGCAGGATGTCTACCATTCGGGAAAATCAGGGAAAACGGGAATTAGCCGGGAAATTGAAGTGATTGGGAGAAAACGGGAATTAGTCGGGAAATTGGTAAATCACAACAAAAATCCAGGAAAATGTTGTTTTACTCAAAATATGAAATATAATGATCATTAAATCAGTAAATAATATTTTTGTTCAAACTGTAATTTTTGTTTGTTTGTAGCTGTGTAATATATTTTATAATTCCTAGTAAACAATGTTAATACATATTTCAAAAGAATGTTTATTTAAATTTTAAAACGTATTATTAATAAAAAATATTAGTAGATAAATGAGGTGGGAGGGGGGGAAGTTAGAAGGATGTGACATACTTTTTAGTGGGGAATTTTAGGAAATGATCAGGGTAAATCAGGGAAAAGGTCGGGGATTTCATTGGTCAAGTTGAGTAGACACCATGAAATGCCAAAAAAGCTTCCCTTAAAATATGTATTTGAGCATTTTTATGCAGTAAATTTAATACCACAAATTAATACACTTAACATTTCTGAAGGAGAGGACAGTTGAAAACTGTTGGTGTAGAAGGCTCGGTGGACTGACTATGTACTGACCACACAGCGCTGGTTTCAGTACAGACCTAGAGTCTAATTCTCGTCACGTGGTGTGATATAAACAGTTGTTAAATATTTGTCGTAAACATAACGAAATTAGATGACAAAACTTTTCAACTGAAGCGAAAAAAATTGTCAGTAAATTCCAGGACACCGTTGACAGATATTCAACAACTGTCACCAGCGTAAGAAAATTAAACTCCCATGTTTCTACTGTCGGGAGCAATATTTTATTTATTTTGACAAAAAAAAAAGTTTTGCCCTAAAAATGGCATAAATGCTGACCTTAACTGATAACTTGCAAGAAGTTGCCGTTGCTATATGTTACTAACCCCAGGGTAATGACTCGCATGTGAGTAGTTTATGTGGGATATGTGAGCTGTCGAATGTCACCCGACATACTGTTATGTTTCCCTGGAATGTTTGAAATGTGAGTTCTCCCACGATTGTGGCTAACAGCTCCGATACTATCTCCTCTCGTGGCATTTAGAGAGAATGGTACAAGACTCCTTGTAGGAGCTCAGCGCATCACTGTGCCAAGTGCCGGTGACATCTTGGAAAGGGAGGGTTTTTATAGAATTGCACCAGCATTTGTGCAGAGAGGATGGGGAAACTACTGTTCATCGCACTCCATCAAAGATACCGTGGTTCATAGCTGGAGAGTAGAGTTATTTGTTGATTTGCTTTTGAAGCAAAAAACACCCTCAGTTCACCCGACTGGGTTTCAAACCCTGATCACCCGAACATTGACACCTTGACTCTTTCATCTACTGACGCAAGTCACTTTATATATATATATATTAATAAAACTAATTAGAGCTTTTTTATAATTTAATACGATAAATATTTGAATATTTTAAAAACATCATCTGCATCGCCAAAGTTTTTAAAGTTGATACAAAATACCAGCAGTCGTAGTTTGTAACAGAACAATATACACTCTTCCCTCCTGGTCTATCGACACACCCTTCCCTCCTGCTGTAACGACACACCCTTCCCTCCTGCTCTATCGACACACCCTTCCCTCCTGTTCTATCGACACACTCTTCCCTCCTGCTCTATCGACACACCCTTCCCTCCTGGTCTATCGACACACCCTTCCCTCCTGGTCTATCGACACACCCTTCCCTCCTGCTCTGTCGACACACCCTTCCCCCCTGCTTTATCGACACACCCTTCCCTCCTGGTCTATCGACACACCCTTCCCTCCTGCTTTATCGACACACCCTTCCCCCCTGCTTTATCGACACACCCTTCCCTCCTGCTCTGTCGACACACCCTTCCCTCCTGCTGTATCGACACACCCTTCCCTCCTGCTCTATCGACACACCCTTCCCTCCTGCTCTATCGACACACCCTTCCCTCCTGCTCTATCGACACACCCTTCCCTCCTGCTCTATCGACACACCCTTCCCTCCTGCTCTATCGACACACCCTTCCCTCCTGCTCTATCGACACACCCTTCCCTCCTGCTCTATCGACACACCCTTCCCTCCTGCTCTATCGACACACCCTTCCCTCCTGCTCTATCGACACACCCTTCCCTCCTGCTCTATCGACACACCCTTCCCTCCTGCTCTATCGACACACCCTTCCCTCCTGCTCTATCGACACACCCTTCCCTCCTGCTCTATCGACACACCCTTCCCTCCTGCTCTATCGACACACCCTTCCCTCCTGCTCTATCGACACACCCTTCCCTCCTGCTCTATCGACACACCCTTCCCTCCTGCTCTATCGACACACCCTTCCCTCCTGCTCTATCGACACACCCTTCCCTCCTGCTCTATCGACACACCCTTCCCTCCTGCTCTATCGACACACCCTTCCCTCCTGCTCTATCGACACACCCTTCCCTCCTGCTCTATCGACACACCCTTCCCTCCTGCTCTATCGACACACCCTTCCCTCCTGCTCTATCGACACACCCTTCCCTCCTGCTGTATCGACACACCCTTCCCTCCTGCTCTATCGACACACCCTTCCCTCCTGCTCTATCGACACACCCTTCCCTCCTGCTGTAACGACACACCCTTCCCTCCTGCTCTATCGACACACCCTTCCCTCCTGGTCTATCGGCACACCCTTATCTCCTGGTCTATCGGCACACCCTTATCTCCTGCTCTATCGACACACCCTTCCCTCCTGCTCTATCGACACACCCTTCCCTCCTGTTCTATCGCTGAATATTCTGTGGTATATATAACAGAGTTCGCCAGTGACAACAAAATATGGTCCTATAAGTGTACCAGAGACTGACAAGGTACTGTTCCATTGTGTGGACAACAATACACACAGTGATCTTGTTGCGATTGTGGAGGTGAGACCACTCGCTACACTTCTCTTTCTCTGACAGACAGTATTGCGATATTGAACCACCCTCACCGGTGGCAGAACGGTCTGTGGTGTCACTTTTGGGGAGATCGGGGTTTGAATCATAGCCGGGTGAACTGAGGGTTCTTTATAAATGGTTTTCCACTCTCCCTCCGAACACGTGAACCTCTTGCTTTTACATCACGTGGATACTAAGCTAGTAATCCCACTGGGATTTGAACCAAAACATCACGTGGATACTAAGCGAGTATCCCACTGGGATTTGGTCACTGTCTGGGGCACATTCCCTCGCTGATATTTTTATTTTTTGTTCAATGCGTTCTGCTACCCTTTAGGATACTCACGTATGTAAATAATGGTATAACAAATCAAGAGTGATTGCTTGGAGAGTGTTTTTATATCAGAAATGTGTAAAAACAAAATGTCGGTGAATTAGGTTATGTCAGTTTTAATTTTACATATTTTGCATTTTATTTTATCATTATATTATTTTAAATGATGTGCCGCTAATTTTCAGGCAACCTGTACTTTGATAAAGGGATGGCAGGGAGCTAAGTCCAAGTCGGGTATGCTAGCTAGAGAGAGGGTGTGTTTGTCGCTACTCGTGCTATGACGGGGGGAATGTGGAGGGTGTGTGGAAATACCTTTACGGCAAGCTTGGTTGGCTCTTTCACTCTCGCTCATAGACATTCTCTGAGAGACGGGTTCCTCCGATCATACAAGTCTGACACCCTTGATACTCTCACGCGTCAAACACTCCTTCTCCCCTGCAGTCGGTCCAGACATGAGCGACTACGAGGACGCGATCGAGTCCCTGGACGATGCGACGTTGGGTCTGCGTCACCGCTCCTTGTGGGACCCCGACAGGGACAGCCTGGGCTCTGAGATTGTCCCGGGTCTGCGCGAGGTGAGCCAGCTTCTGGACGACGACGATTCGAGCGTCCTGACCGAGGGGGACGATGGCGTGGGGTGCCCTCTGCCTAGCACCCCGGAGGACGAGCACCTCCTGGACTGCGAGGTAAGGGATGGCCGTAAACACTCGTCTTTCTCTCTTTCTGCGAAACAAGTGAAGCGAGCCCGTTATCTTTCAGGGTAGATGTTTACATGCCCATTTTGTAATGTAATATTATTTCTAAAGATGTTCCTGTTTCTCTAAATTCAAATTTATAATTTTTAGCTTCAATTCTCGAATTCAGTTGTCATAAACATTAAGACAATATCAGAGTTACCCACACTCTCAACACCAGGAGCCAAATACCCCACACATGTGTTTTAAATGTAGTCATTTGTGGACCCGGGTTCAAACCCCAGTCGGATATCAGCGGCGCCGTCCAGCCGGCGGTTGTTCATACCCCCCCGGACACAGTCCTATGCCTTTCAGATCAACGAGGTGCTGAAAGCGGGCGTGCTCTCCGACGAGATCGACCTGAGCGCGCTGGCACACACCGCGGCCGAGCAGGCGGAGGAGTTTGTCCGCAAGGTGTGGGAGGCGTCGTGGAAGGTATGCCATTTCCGCAATCTGCCGCAGTGGCTGCAAGACAACGACTACCTGCACGCGGGGCATCGTCCCCCGCTCCCGAGTTTCTACGCCTGCTTCAAGAGCATCTTCCGTATCCACACGGAGACCGGGAACATCTGGACGCACCTGCTAGGTGTGTTTGGTGAACTCTTCATCGGGTCGTGACGTAACTACTGGTAGCGTTACTCACGGGGGATTAGACCACTGTCGGGGTGATGGGCCCCATTCTCCCTTCATACGAGTGTGGGAACACTTTCTCTAACTAGAAGCTTCCCTATCCCTATAACCATTAGTGTAATTTGTTATAGCCTGAATGGGTAGAAAGAGACAGTGCTAAATAATAATAATAATAATAATCTAAAATATGTTGTACATTTGAGGATTGTCGATACGGCCAAACCTTCGACTCAGATTCCTTCGTAAATGTCTACAGTATATTAATTAGTAGTAGGTGACCTGGCGGTCTAGGGGTAAGGTGTCAGACTTCTATGCTGGCGGCCGGGGTTCAATCCTCGGTCCCGGCACAGATTTATCTGATTACCAGACCCTTCCTTCACCTCTGACAAGACATCTTGTGAATGTGGGGAATGCCAGGCTTCCACTGTGGTTCGGATTCCACGTTAAACTGTAGGTCCTCCATTTCATCTCACAATCACCCTACCATTACACATTAGCGAAAGTGCGTATAACCCGAACGGGTAGTAAGACGCGGTGCTAATAATAATAATAATAATAATAATAATTAGTAATAACAAATTTACTGCAATAAAATGTTCCGATACAGACGACTTCGTGGGAAGCTTCTTTGATATTGGGAATCTATTTGAATTAATTTGTCAATTTAAAATACAAACATAGATTCTAAAAAAAATTTAAAAAAATGTATAAAGTTAAACTGATATGTTTACCATATATTGTTAAACTATTGTTAGTTTTTTTTTAAATTTTGAGGGTGGTTCACTTTTACAGATTTCGACTCCAACCAAAATTGCTTTCGTCTCCCATACAGTCTTTAATTAGCGCTACAGATCGTGCCCGATGCCCAAGAAAGTAGTGAAAACACTCAGGGGAGGTCTATTTGTTTCCCGTCCGGAAGCTCCTCGGTCACCATGACGTCTTGTCACCCCGCAGGTTGTGTGGCGTTCATCGGCGTGGCAACGTATTTCCTCTCCCAGCCCACAATGACCCTAGAGGAGAAGTTGGTGTTTGGGGCGTTCTTCGTGGGCGCCATTGTGTGCCTGGGGATGTCCTCCGCCTTCCATACAGTGCACTGCCATTCCGAGTGCGTCGGGAAACTCTTCAGCAAGTGCGTGCAATAGTGCGCATGTTGATTACAGATACGTTATTAAAATAATCATATGCCCGGGTTCGATTCCCGGCATGGGCGAAAAATTCATCATAGATGAAATATGAGTTTTAAGTTTTTACATTGATAAATTAACGGGCCAGGGGACTGGATGTTGTGCCTGTCCTAGTATTAAGTTGGCTTCTAAGACATACAGAGCTACGACAAGCCTAACAAGCTGGTAGTGGAGAATAAATGGCTTGGATAAAAAACTGACCTTGGTTGGAAACAGTAAGGGAAGTATATATAAAAATAGGACCCCCTTGGACTCAAATAGTGTGTCTTACCGTTCTCTCTGAACCCGGGGCTACAGCCCAACCCGCTCGGTGGATTCCGTTCACAACTGATATTTAATTGCCGTGTGGTTGGTCACACCTCAGGAAATCAGAGTTTTTGACGTCTTAAATTTAAGGGTAATTAACTGATGACCAATTTTTTTTTAAATGGCTTTAAATAATTTTATTTTAAATAAGAGTGTTTTACATATAATTTAGCTTTTCTAAAAAAAATATTTGAGACTATTTTACTTGTGAATGATTTTTAAAATTCGTAACTAAATCATGTTTGTTTTCTAAATAAAACGTGCCTAGAGTAGTTTTTCCGCCGACGTGTTGTGTATATTCTGCGTCTTTGGTTCACACCCTGTCGTGGTAAAGTGTATCAATTGTGTTTTGTGTACCGACCGTTGTGCTCAGGTTGGATTACTGCGGTATCGCGATGCTCATAATGGGGTCATTCGTGCCGTGGCTCTACTATGGCTTCTACTGCCACTTCCAGCCTAAACTGATCTACCTGAGCGTGGTGACGTGCCTGGGTGTGTCGTCCATCGTGGTGTCGCTGTGGGACAGGTTCAGCGAGCCCAAGTATCGCGCACTCAGGGCCGGTGAGTAGACTGGGGCTCCATCTTGGGGAAACTACTTTATATCTTGTTGTTTTGCTGCGCAACATTATGTATTCTTACTTGCGCAGGCTCTCTGATAAGATTACTACGAGTACCCCAGACATGAGGATGACACCTTAGCCTGTGAATTCACCAATCAGCGCGTGTATACATCCTGATATCTAAATTGTAAAATACCTAGTGTTAGTGTTGCGCTCACAAGTTAAGCTAGTTTGTAATTCTTGTGTCCAGGAGTTTTCATGACGTTCGGCCTGAGTGGCGTGGTGCCAGCCGTCCACTACGCCATCTCGGAGGGTTGGTTCAATGCCATCTCGCGGGCGTCGCTGGGCTGGCTCATCCTCATGGGCGGCCTTTACATCCTGGGGGCCATGTTCTACGCCCTCCGGGTGCCGGAGAGGTTCTTCCCCGGCAAGTGCGATATCTGGGTGAGTGGTCGACACGCGCCCCTGGTTTCATACTCATGGCCAGGTCTCCCTCTGTCCTTTGCTCTCACTTGCACACTTGCTGCTATCAATTCCTCGCATCTCTTCTGGTGACAGCTTACATACTCTCGGAGGAATCCATGTTTCATCAGTTCCCCAGGCTGTATGTCTTGAGTCGAGGAAAACAATATGATTCCAACATGTCTCGACTCCCCGCCCCTGTAAGTTAGGTTGCACCCGACAAGAGAAAGCGCTGGTTGATCCGGTCTTGTCTGGTTTCAGTTCCAAAGTCACCAAATATTCCACGTGTTGGTGATAGCTGCAGCGTTTGTCCACTACCACGGTATCACCGAGATGGCCATGTACCGGATGACCGTGGGAGAGTGTACGGCCCCGGACAAGAGCGCGCTGGCGTTCTGATGTGGCGCTCACCTTACGACGACTGACACAAAGTGGACTTAAAAATCTCCTGGACAGGACTTTTCAGTTGAAGGAACCATTTTTTGTTTTGGATCTAGATTTAGGTTAAAACGAGTTGTCAACACCTTGGACTTACCTTGGTGTCTTGTATTCCTCTCTCGAGGTTTTGGGGTCATATTAAAAACTGCACGTACACTTGGCTTTCAAACAACTGTCTCTCATGTCGGGTTTCTCCTGTTTCTCGGTGATTATTTGTGTTGTTTTTTTAGTAAATTAATAGTGTGTTGCGTTTAGGGGGTGCGATAAAAGTCCACATTTTCAATTTATAGAAAACCCTAACCACATACACAAAATATTTTCAAAGTTTTAATATTTGTTCTTGGTTCTAATATGTTTAAAAAGCACTTGTGTGTGTTTATATAACTCTATAAAAAGTTTTGTTACACAATCTTTTGTAATATTTCATTCTAATCCGATGACTCAAGTTATTTTCACAACTTACAATTTAGTTCAGATTCTTTCACATGCATATTAATTTATAACGTTCACAACAACTCGGGATTGGAAATAATTGAACACAATTACTATTTTAGCAGTAACTAGTTTTCAGGAAAACCTCTTTTTGATATATGAGGTACATTTTGAAAAAGGTACAGGACATATGAATATAAATTTTAGCTGTCTATTTTTATTGCCAAAGTTTCGTAACTGTTGAAGCCAAACTTTTTTTTTCATATATTCTGAGCCGACACATTTTTTCGAAACTTAGCACACCCCGAGTCGCATTGATAGCCTTCGATATAGTCAAGTGCATAATATTCTCCTCTTTTAAAATAATAAAAATACACTTTTAGTATGTGATTTTAACACTTTTTTTCAAAAGGATATTTTAAAATTGGGAAAATATTTCAGATAAAAATGGACCAAGTGGTTTTTTTGGTATTTTCTGTTGTAATCTAGAAAGTTAAAGGCTTTTGCGAAAGATGACATTATTTGTTTATGTTTGAACGTGATTCTATTTAGCGCTTGTTCTCAACGTTTTTCCGAGCTCATTTAGTCGTCGGGAGTTTAAGTGATGTACGAGAATCAGGGTGGTCTTGTCTTGCTTGTTGGTACCTAGAACAGAATCAGCTCAAATATTGCTAAAACATGAACGTTAGTATTGGTATGTAGTAAAAAATGTAACATTAATCTTAGGTAAAACACGTAGCAAGCTTTGCTCAAGAGAAACCAATATCTCTTTTTTTTTTGTTAAAAAGGTTTAAACGAATTAGCAATGAGTAAAATATTGAGAGATTTTAATCAGGAGTTACTAGCAATAAATTACCAATTTTCTAAATAGGGCATAGTTTACCAAAATGGGGACACATAAGTCTGGTTTTGGCCAGATCTAGCGGTTGCTTTGTAGGATTTAATCCAAAGTTAATTAATCAGTAATATTTGTTACTTAGGTAGCAATATAATTTGTATCTGAAAACACATTATGGTATCTGTATCGTAATTTGTCGGTAAATTGTAGTCTTGACACATTAATAATAGAAAATCTAACCGGTAATGTTGATATAATTTTACTAAAGGCTTCTCTTGGATAAAGATTTAATCCTTGTCAAAATATTTTAACGTTTCAGAGGTTAGTTCAATCGACACTTCAATCATTCTCATTAGTACCCGAGTGCTAATCGTAAGAGTTCATTTACATTTGTGTTGTGTCTTGAAGAGCTATGAAAGGAATTTTTTTTAATCTGGTTTTTCTTGGTCAAAAACTACCTTTTCACTTAATTAATAATACTCGTTTAAAAAATGTGGTGAGTCATCAGCATAAATATTAAATGTCTTAGAACATTTCATAAAAACTTAGCTAACGAGATTGACTATCAAAAGCAGGGATGTGGGAATTTTACTTTTTTTAATTCAAAGAGAAGCCTAATAGAATTATATGAATTATCCCCAAAGCCAAATAGAAGGTTGGATCATTTCAAAGACAAAAATGTTAGTTGGAAAAAATATAAATTTCACATAACTATACAACTTTAGCCCTTAAATATTATTTACAAAATGTTATGTTTCGACCTTGAGTAAAATATTCTATCCTTTGTCAATGAATCAAGTAAGAACTTAATTATCTTATATTTTTGTCATTTGAACATGAATTTGTGATTTATAAAATGGCACAAAACGATTAAAATTGTACATCAATGGGACATTTCTTGGATTGAACATAAATGTGGATTATAACTTTCTCAACATTTTTATTGGCGAGGCCAGAAGTTTTTCCTTCAAATTGAAGTGGAAGGAAATTTGAAGTGGTTTTTGAATCTTATAAAAACGAGGAGCAGTGAAAGTTTTGATGGAGAAATGGTTTAATGCCGATTGGGTTTTAGCACAACCAAGTTGCGTAGCTCAACTGTTAGCGTTGGGTCGAAATAAACAAACTCTTGAAGACAACGCACATCAAAATGAAGTTAGAAGTCGGAACGGTTGACACGGTTTGTGATATTAATGTTAAATCTGACCAGACAGTATTTACTATTGCAATATATTTACGTTGGACAACTTTGTAATATTTTAGTGCTTATGTTATCAATTATCGAGGAAGCCCCATAATCCTCTCTGTCTGTGCTTTTTAAAGTTTTTTTTTTAAATACATCTTGGTGTGATTTATGTGCCACCAAGAAACGAGAAATTTTATTGTCTTTGTGCATTCATTTTATTCGTGAATCTTTTTGTCGTTTTAACCAAATTTGTGTTTTCAAAGAGGATTAGAATATCGTTGGCCATTTTGTTAACTGTTTTAACATAGTCTACGCCCGGGATGGGTACCCATGGTACCCATGTTGCCAATTGCCACAAGTGGTGAATGTTGAGTTGCGTAGCTCTGAGTAAAATAATCTCGTTCTTGTTATTGGTACGACTGAAGGCATTCCTCTTTCTGAATTACGGGACAACGGTGCCCAACGTCTGTACTCGTGGGCAAGTCCTACCCACTCACCAGGAAACTGTAGGCCTCGAAACTTCACAACAAAACACACAATTATGTAATTTTCAGGGTAGGTCAGTCACCCCTTTTTCTTTCTGAATGAGTCATTGGGGCAAAACTCCCCTCTACACTTTGTTTGAGCAGATGGACGGGGATAGGGCCAATAGTTCTCTAACTTGTTCCCATCATTTGCGCCTGAGTCAGTTGTGACCGATGTTTTCAATGAACTGTGTGTCCAAGTCCACCTTCTCAATTCAAAGTTATGAAATATTCTCAAACCAAATCAGGGCTGGAATATTTTTTGTTAGTTGTTTTATACCTGAAAAAATATATTAATGTACTAAATGTTTTATTTCACAATATTTGGTTTAATTCTGACCCGCCTCGGTGGCGTAGTTGGCTGACGCGCCAGTTGTGTTGAGCTCGACTGCTGAGGACGGGGAGATCGAGGTTCGAATCTCGGTCGGGTGAACTGAGGTTTTTTTTTCCTAAAATTGGTTTTCCACTCTTCCTCCACGCAAATGCGGGTTCACCTCTTCTAATCCAACCTTCCCAATTCCTAATCCATTAGCGTAATTAGTACTTAAAGCGTATAACCCGAACGGGTAGTAAGACGCGGTGCTAAAATATTATTATTATTTGGTTTAATTCTGGCGAATCAAGTTATCAACTTACAATTCACTTACTTTACATTTTTTTTCTGTATGAATATTGTCTTTGTCAGCTCACATCGGCAATAATTGACCACTATTGGTTAAGAATTGTTATTGCCGAAGTTGTAATTTTTTCGGAGCGCAGTCGAAGCTGATATTTGTTTTCAAGCCATGTAGCAGTTTCACACACTTTGTTGTTTTAAATGTTGGATTGAGCAGATTCTACATTCCACCTCTCATTCTTCACACATGTGGCTACATTGAAACATAATTTGCCCTCTGGTGTGGGTTATGAAGCTTAGAGCGGGTTTTTTGTTTCAAAATTGTCCTTGCACCCAAATTATTCGCGACTCTTCATCGCTAATGCTTAAGACATCTGCGAAGCAGGTTTTAAAAAAAATCCAAATCGAAGCAAATATTATTTGCAAATTTTGAATAATTATCGAATCATATCTCGGTTAAATATGGTAAAATTACTATGTTAATTAGAGTTTGCAATATAAAAAACTAATTAAAAGTAGATTAGTTTTTGTCTCTAGTCTGTATAAGTTATCCTGTTTAAAGTTATACATTTGTTATGTATGGTAAGTATACAGAGGTTTTATAAAGGTTGTTATTTGGAAAAAGTGCAGCCTATTTTCCGGTCAAGATAATATCTAATGAGAATTTATTTTATCTCTCAAGAATTGTTATTAAAAATATATTTACATATTTTAGGCACACTATGAGTTTTATAATGGCCTAAAACTTTATGGACTTTTGTTTCTAGTGTAGTTTAATTCGAGTTATCGAACAGAACAATATAAAATTTGAGTCGATATTTATATTATTGAAGCTTCACTATCCCTGCTATTATTCCTTGTCAGAGGAAAAACATTTAACTTTGTTGTGATAATATTTTATTAATTAGGTGTTGGGTTGTATTTAGATTTAAAAATTGAGCACTTTTTGGCACTTCCCAGTCGCAATTTGAAATGTCGAGGAGTGAAGAATCCTATTTTAAAGCTTTTTTTAAACTGTAATAGTATCATTGTTATAGTGCTCTTTGTTAATATTATATTAATTTCCTGTCTCCTGTTACTTGTAAAAGAATATGTTTTATTATTGTTTTGGGTTGTTATAACAGAATGTGGTTTGCTGCTGTCGGGGAGGTGTTGTATTTGAGTGCGAGTGTAAATAAAACAAAGGACTATCATCTTCTCACTAAATATATTATAATGTAATTTATTTGGACTTTGTCTATATGTATAAAGTATCAAAACTCTTGGCTTCTATTTCTTTAAAAAAAATACTTTAAGAAAATCATTGTAAATAATCATAGTCATCTGTTTCCGACCTGTGGTCGGTTCAGTTTAGTGAAACGCCTCCATTTTCCTCTATCCTTGAACCATTACTTCTCCTCTCACATGCACACTTGCTACTATCTGTGCTACCGCTCTTTCCCGCATAGCTTCATCTTTAATCCTGTCTCTCCTCGTGACGGCCGACATGTGGTTCCCACGGTCTCCACTTTACATTGTAAATAGTACTTAAAAACCCCATTTCAAGATTGTTAAAACTTTGTAAACCCCTGAATGCCGTGGTGATATCTTGAGGTTTGGGTGACTATTTTACCCCCTTCTGGGTACATTTTGTCTTCAGTGTTCATCATACTGACTGGAAGAGAAATGTCACCAAACGCAGGTGTACCATTAAATTGTGATTGCTACTTTGCGAGTTGGTAGACCTTAGTTCCGGCTTTGTTTTTCACGAGTAAAAATGTGCTGTTTATTTATCTGATCAATTTCTAGTTTTAGACTTATTTTTGTGTTTAATGCGTTATTTAGATATAATTCAACACACAAAATGAGGTACAGGCAACCGTCTGAGCCATCCGATCGTGGGAATATCTGGATTGTCTGACAGTTTTCTTTGGACTGTATTTATTAGTTAAATTTCTAACCAACGTAACGAGGTTCAAATCATCTCGAAGTACCTCCAAACCAACTCGTTTGAAATCTTGCAGAGCTAGTTTAGTGTCGTTACTGTTTTCCTTGAAAAGTAGCAGTCTCACCTCGGCTTATTACACCAGGCTTACCATTTTTACCATAGTGGAACCAAATGAGGCAGAGTCTGAAGACAAATCTTATACTATCATTGTTATTTTTTAGATCGTTATTGAAATACCATCGTAAAGCTTTAATAATTTGTTCTTGTTATTTCTTTTATATCCATTTAAAGTGATTTTGGTTTAGTACTTTTCTCAACTCAACTTATAAACGGTATAATCTCTTTAGATTGGCTGAGGTTGGTATTTTCTTACCCCCGCCCCCCCCCCCCCCTTCC
>CABFVX010005473.1:36439-50528 GCA_902151425.1 Timema shepardi
TTTTCTTACCCCCCCCCCCCCCCCCCCCTTCCTTGCACTTTCCGACTGGCGTTGGTCCCGCCAGAAGTTGGACATTTTCAAAGTGAAACTTTGGGTGTGTGTTAAAATAAAATGTTAATATAACTATATTCACTAGAACTATATTTAAAATATATATTATATTATATTGTGTACAAAGTGCATTGCTTGTATTTTTGTTTATAAAAAAATATATATGAAAAAGTCCCAAATGACGGATTGAGTTGTGTTTGATCCTGTGTGTGCTGGATGAGCTGTCTCATTCACTGCGAGTTGCCATATCCTATGTGCTGGATGAGCTGTCTCATTCACTACGAGTTGCCATATCCTATGTGCTGGATGAGCTGTCTCATTCACTACGAGTTGCCATATCCTATGTGCTGGATGAGCTGTCTCATTCACTACGAGTTGCCATATCCTATGTGCTGGATGAGCTGTCTCATTCACTACGAGTTGCCATATCCTATGTGCTGGATGAGCTGTCTCATTCACTACGAGTTGCCATATCCTATGTGCTGGATGAGCTGTCTCATTCACTACGAGTTGCCATATCCTATGTGCTGGATGAGCTGTCTCATTCACTACGAGTTGCCATATCCTATGTGCTGGATGAGCTGTCTCATTCACTACGAGTTGCCATATCCTATGTGCTGGATGAGCTGTCTCATTCACTACGAGTTGCCATATCCTATGTGCTGGATGAGCTGTCTCATTCACTACGAGTTGCCATATCCTATGTGCTGGATGAGCTGTCTCATTCACTACGAGTTGCCATATCCTATGTGCTGGATGAGCTGTCTCATTCACTACGAGTTGCCATATCCTATGTGCTGGATGAGCTGTCTCATTCACTACGAGTTGCCATATCCTATGTGCTGGATGAGCTGTCTCATTCACTGCGAGTTGCCATATCCTGTGTGTTCGATGAGCTGTCTCATTCACTATGAGTTGCCATATCCTATGTGCTGGATGAGCTGTCTCATTCACTGCGAGTTGCCATATTTTGAGATTTTTATTGGGTTGTACCATTATCAACTAAATATGCTAACGGTTAGGGTTGAGGAAGGAAGTTTTTGATTAAATGTGTCCACATTTGTATAGAGTGGTAAACCTTTCAGCAAAAAAATATCGTCAGTAACCCCGGTCAGGATAAGAAACTTGGTATATTTTCATATTTATCGCTCAAGATTTGAGCAGGTTGGTGGTTTTGCAATCAAAACTTGCGCAGGGACAAGTTCCAAAGTGGGGCCCCTGCCACAGTCGAGAGAGGTTGGTACACCTGTGGGTGAAAACAAGGGAGGTACAATCGCTCGTTAAAACGTAGGTTCACGTTCCAGGCGACAATTGTTTCGTAGAGCGGGCGTTTTAAACTCACACATGGTGAGGTTGGTGTGCCTGACTGGTTGCCCGAAAGATCATACCTTAGCTCGGTCAGTAGCATGTCTAGTGATAGATTAACACGCGGGGGGCTGGGTGTTGTGGCTTTTATACATTTACCTTGGTTTGTATCGGTAAGAATTTTAAAATATAGGTTAAACTCTATAAGGAAAACCTCTTTTCGCTTTATGAGGTAATTGTATTATATTTGTAAGAAGGTACAGGAAAGGTGGATACAAACACAATATGGCCTTTACAATGAAAAGAAGAACACAGTTCACACTTTACACTGCTGCCACTGGACAGAGGTAATGGATGTCTCTTGAAGAAAACTGATCGTCACCGCCCAATCCCCCGACCTAGGTTTCATTCTATCGGGACTCATCAGGGAGGAGTGTATGTTTCTATCCACCATTCCTATACCTTCTTCCAAATATAATGGAATATTTCTAAATGTGGCCATTGTGATCAGACAAGTTGACACACCTGCTCTAGAGAGGATGTGAGAGTCCTGTGTACCCCTCGTGGGGTTGAGCAGTCATTAAAACTCCCTTCAGGAACCAAATAAATATAGAGAATCACCGACTATATAACAAAATATTAAAAAGTTTACAACATTCTATTTGAATAATTTTCCAGAATTAATATTGTGTAGTCCAGCAAGGAAAAAAAAACTCAGAATAAATACAATATTTTCTTTTTACTTTAGAAATTGAAAGAACATGCAAGTTAAGATCCAAATTTCAATCCCACTAGCTACTGCGTCGACCACATGATCACAATTCTCGCCTTGAAATAATTTGTTTAGTTTGGCTCATGAAGCTAGCTTGAAACATTGAAACACAAACAACCTACAACATTTTCAATCGAAACCTTCCTTATTTAATCATCAAGCCATCTTCAAACAATAGAACTATACAGCCAGTTTAGTATGATTTCCTGCTTCAACAGGAATTGTCTACATTTAAATGTTCTAAAGACGTAATCTCTGCGCGAGAAATTAAGAAATATGTAAGATTGTATCCATTTATAAAACCTTTTGAAGACATAATCTTTAAAATTACAATTTGACTCGCAGGTACAAACAATAGTAGACAAGTCATAACCAGATTTTTTCTCTCTAAAGTTGGCCTTTTTTATGAAGTTGAGTAAAATAATATGATATAGGAAAATGTTATAAATATTTATATTTTCTGAAAATTAGTTATAGAGAAGCAAATAACTCGTGTTATTTCAAACAAAATATTTTAATACAAGTTTGTGCAGCATATATACAAGAAACACATTTAATAACATTCTGTATCTTGAAGTTGTGTTTATTACACTAGGTCAGTTTTAAAGTAATACTTACAACTGTTTCCACAATAAAACTAGGATAACCAATCACACACATAGTCCAGTTCTCTCAAAGCTACAGTTTTTCAACTTTATAGTCAAATATACAACTAGACGTTTTGGAAAAAAACAACTAAAATACCTTATAAATTAAGTAAGTTCTGACATTAACAAACAATTTTGTTATTTTAATAAGCGTTCTCCACCTTAAGTGTACAAAGGACACTTATATAAACTTGGTGATTGCAAAAATAGTTTTTTTTTATTTGAATGCCGATACTGCGCTTAAATTTAATGATATGTATGTGACGATTAGTAAATTTTCGACATTACAAATACTGCTGATTCTAGTGTGATTTATGTACACAGCCAATATATTATCTAGCAAGTAAGTACTCTATATTTACTACAAACTAGTGGACAATAAACAGCAGTGTCGGCAGAAGATTCGAGGGTCCGTGACTTCTCCCCCCGAGCGCTGTGTGTCTACAAGCTGCTGTTTCCATAATACTACAGTTCAACTGTACACTTACATGAACAAAGTTTGATAGGAAAGTAATATAAGTGTAACGTTAAGTCAAAGAAGCTCTAACACAATAAGAGTTAACATTTTTTAAGGCCTGTAACACTTTCCACCAGGAAGTATCTCTTTAAAATGGCGGCTAAAAGCATCTTAACCTCGCCAACGTAATTGTTATTGTTCAAGGTTGGGGGCTAAAAACATTTCCCCGCGCAACATTTAAATAAAAATATTACAGACATAACACCTCTTTTACAATTTTTCTTGTCGGACGGGAATATTTCCGTTTATTGCGAGCTATTAGTTCAGTACTTAACGTTGTATCAGTGTAAATGTGTCACTAACGAAACCCGAGCTCTCACTTTTGTTTAAATATCGAGGTGTAGAATTATGAAAGAGTGTTGTGGCCTACTTGCAAACCAACCCTTGGTTTCTGTGGCGAACATAGAAGGGGGAAAGAACTTGATTTTGGGCTGTAAACCCCTCCCCCCTTTCCGAGTTTTGTCCCTCCACAAGGAGAGGGCCTTGGTGCCTTGTGTCAAATAGTCGGCGTGGGACGAGCTGAACCAACATCACTCTCTGTCACTTGGTGAACCCAACCCACTAAGCCATTCCGAGAGACCTGTCCTCGGGACGGGGCGAGCTAACGACAATATCAAGATATATTCAATTTGCTCTTAATTTTGTGGGGAAAGAAATAAAATAAATTGTTTCTACTGTTTGTTAAAAACTAATATCTAATTTAAAGCTTATTGAGTCGTCCACCTCCAAAACTGCCCAAGTCCAAAAATAATCAATATTGAGATTTTAAATGAATGTCAAGACTTGACATCCCACCATGAAAATCCTGTTCTAAAACCTTTTAAAACCCAGTTACGCAACATAACTGTTTTTTTTAAGTCCACCTCATCTAAGGTTCCAAAATGGTTTTAAGTCAAATTAATAATAATAATATTTATCACCGCGTCTTACTACCCGTCCGGGTTATACGCTTTAAGTACTAACTACGCTTATGGATTAGGAATTGGGAAGGTTGAATTAGAGGAAGTGAACCCGCATTTGCGCGGAGGGAGAGCGGAAAACCATTTTAGGAAAAACCACCCCCAGTTCACCCGACCGAGATTCGAACCTCGATCTCCCAGTCCTCAGAAGTCGAGCTCAACACGACAAGCGCATTAGCCAACTATGCCACCGAGGCGGGTTTTAAGTCAAATTATTCATAAATGGTTCCATAACTAAGTCCTTAAGATTTGTAATGGGTTTCTCTGGTTCGGTGCCAAAAGATCCGTAAGTCCACTTGTTCATTTACTCCGTATTTTATCTATTTATGCTTGGCTTAGTGAGTATAAAGAACTGTCATCAAGTTGGTAAATTGACAATCTAAGGTTGGTCATCCTGCCAATGAACTCATTCAATTCAGAGTTTTGAATAGAGACAAATTTTCAAGATCTTTTTAAACAGTAGCTTAGTTGAATCTTTTCTATATTACTGATAATGAGGGCAATAATTGGGGAATTTTATATTTTTTTCTAAATAATTACTTGTTTACCTTTATATAATGATTTTATTTTATTTAATTTTCTAGGTTTTGTTAAATTATCTTGAATGGAAATAAAAATATTTTCAAATAACTTTTGTATGGTATTTTAAGCAAATTATGTGTATTCTACTATTCCAAACTCGCATAAGGGCAAAATATTTCCCTCAATATCTCCATTATTATCTATATGAGATTTCAAAACACTTGTTCAACTCACATTTTGAAAAGTATGAAATCAAAAAACTATTATTTTTCACAATAGCTTATCCAACACCGTTTTTGCTGTTTCCCTCATTTTTTTCTAATGTGACAGATAGTTTTGGAAGTGGGCGGCCAGCTTCAAAGTTGCAGGTGATTTAGTAAAAATATTTTTTTATGTATTAAACAATGGATACAGATTAGAGTTCAGTTAAATCCATTTTATCCATGAATCTCAATCCATAGCCTTGGACAATATACAGTAGCCCCATGGCTTCTTTGGTGCTGACTGACGGCTCACAGCTGACAGATGACGGCTTTGTACAGCTACCAGACCAAATTATGTATCCCTACGTCGAACCATATGATCTTCAAAAACATGGGTTCTAAATGTTGACTGTCAAAAGTGAGCTGTGAGCTGTCAGTCAGCACCAAAGAAGCCACGGGGCTACCGTAGCAACCATAAGAGATTAATTCTTAAGTTGTTATAGAAAATAGAAGCTGTACCGACTAAATACTAGCATTTTTTTTTATATCGTAGTTCACTCCTTAGAAAGTTCTAAAAACCAGTTACGTGATAAATTAATGGTCTGGATTCTGGTATTTAAGTTTCTCCTAAACCACAAATGAGCCGTATTAGCTCTAAAATAAGTTACAATTTAAAGTTCAACAAAGGCCTTGTTTTTAATATTTTCTCGAATGTTTTCAAGAATTCCAAGGACCCGTCCTTGTTTAAAATAGATAATACTTTGAGTTTTATAAAATGTATCACATATCTTGTGGGCCTCACATGAGAGTGAGTGCGCGCCTCTTCTTGAGCGGCAACGCCGACAGAGTCCTCCGCTAGATCAACAGTTGCGACTCGAGTGCGCGCCTCTTCTTGTGCGGCAACGCCGACGGAGTCCTCCGCTAGATCAACAGTTGCGTCTCGAGTACTTCCTTCTTCTCAGAGTCCTGGAACTTCCGAGTGAACTGAGTGCTCAAAAGACTGGCGAGTAACAAGAAACAAGCGCATATGAGGAACGTGACGTGACTCGACTTCTCCAGACCGTCGTGTTGGCCTTCCTGCTTCCCGTCGGCGCGGGGTTTACCATCCCTCAGCCAGAGCAGACTCACGCACGTCAGCAGGTTCATGGGCACTCGGAACCAGCTGGTGATGCTGGCGCGGTACTCCTCGGGGATGACGCGGCTGCGGAGGTAGCCGATGGCGGGGTAGTAGATCCCGATGGATATCTCGAAAGAGAGGAACGCAACGAAGCAAGCGTGCGTGATTGGTTTGGAGGGGGAACTTGTGGCGATGGCGCAAACCGTCAGGGCGAGGAATGCCAACGACATGGAAAGGGTCAACATATGTTCGGGACGAACACGCCTCGACAGGAGGAAGGAATACATTGACGATCCGATCATGATGCAAACCATAAAACAAGAGAACACAATACCTAAAGGCGGACTCATCGGCTCCAGGATGGGAGTCCATAGAAATATAAAGATGTACATGACGGACTCTAACAAGGACTGGATGACACCAAGCAGGATCAAGGACGAATTACTCGCGGAAAATATTATTTTCAATGCTTTCAAAGTTGTATAACCTAATTTTTGTGGCTGTTTGATGTCATTTTCCTCCCAGGAGTACGCCGTCAGCAGCCCCGAGACGGCCAAGCACGGAACCGCGAACACGAACGGGGACACGGGTCCGAAACCGACCCATTCGGCCATCAGGTTGGAGATGATACCGGCCGCGATAGCCAAGATACCGTTAAAAAACGTAGCTTCCGCGAATGTGTTGTTAATCCATTGCGGGGGGAAGTTGTACTTCTCGATGTGCTGATGAACATACCACGCCTCGAACGTCGAGAACAATATGGAGGTACTGATCCCACCCAAAACGCGCCCTAACACTAGTATCCCGTAGCTTGGGGTGGTTTTCGTCAGACAGCAGATGGAATAAAGGAAACTGTAAGCTATGCACAGCTTCTTGCGCCCGATCCTGTCCGCCAACGAACCGACGGCGGTACCGAAAGCGACGCTGGAACCGAAACCTATCACGTACAAAACCGCAATTTGTTTGTCCGTGTATCCGTAGTGACTGTAGAGCTTGTAGACATACGGGCCCTGCAGCCAATCGGAGAAGGTCGCCAGGAAGTAGACCGTGAAGAACTGCCTCTGCAGTTTGCGGAAACCCGCGTTGGCTCCCGGCGCTGTGTTGGACTCTGCCCTCGACGCGATGACGTGCAATACAAGGGACAGCACGCTTAGGACGCAAAGAACCGCGATGACCAACATCTTCGACGTCTCAATTCATCACCTGGCAAAATAAATAATGAGAGTAATTTAAAACCACTTTACAGCGACGCTACCTAAATGTTTATGTACAGGGGGGATTTAAATGGCATCCAAATTTGCGCTAGATTTAACTTGAAGAGCGGAATACAATTGTTTCAAGTTATCCCTGTATTTGTGAATAGAAGCCCTTCATGATACAATACATGAAACAACGACATTAAGTAGATGCTAAGTAAGAGTTCATGGTTTTACTGTCATTCTATATTATTAGGTTAAGAGAAGTGTACCATGTGTTTGCACCAGACAGTCTTATTGTGAGCAAAGCCAACAATGTTTTTAGAAGGTGGTTGCCTCGTTAGTTTGTTTGGGTGTAAAGTCATCTCCTTAACTTCATTGCAAGTAATATCACTAGCTTTAGAAACTTATTGGAACAATAAAATAAAATGTAAAAAGCTGCCACAACATTTTGACGGAAGCTCTCTGCACACCATAAACAAACAAATGAAGTCCTAATTTGACGGGTTCGCCATTGCTCACGACATGATTAGTTGGCCAGAGCCTGTGGTACATTTCATATAACAGTTATCTCCTGTCTCACACTCGACTAGACTGCCGATAACAGGAAGATCGTGGTTCGAACTCGGTCAGGTGCAATGAGGGTGGTTTTTCCTAAATGGTTTCCCACACACTGGCCACGTAAATGCGGATACACTTATACATTCAATATTCCTCATCACTAACCCATTAGTGAATTTATTAAATAATACGCATAACCCGAATGGGTAGTAAGACATGGTGCTAAAAATAAAATCTCCTGGACAACTGTTAAGGTGTATGAACGTGACCTTAACTTTAAGTGCATGGTTATGACTTGTTAAAAAACATTAGGAACCTTAAGGTGTTTAAACTGACCGTGATCCTGGCATTGGGAACTGTCAGAAGGGTGTTGCTAACAAGGACACCCATTAGGTGAGTTCACTTAAATTATTATTACTATTATTAGCACCACGTCTTACTACCCGTTCGGGTTGTACGCACTTACGCTAACGTGTAATGGTAGGGTGATTGTGAGATGAAATGAGTGGAGGCCTGGCATTCCCCACATTCACAAGATGTCTTGTCAGAGGTGAAGGAAGGGTTTGGTAATCAGATAAATCCGTGCCGAGAGCTAAAATTGGACCTCGGACCCCCAGCGAAGAAGTCCGACACCTGACCTCTAGACCACCAGGTCGCCCTGAGTTATCTTAAAGTTTATTTAAGGTTAAAGGGGATAATCAAGTAAGAGAAGCGAGCTAACACTCCCCAGTCCAAAGACTCAGCTGGAAGAATTAATATTATCATCCATGATTGATTTTAAGATAAGGGTTATTAACGCCCTGCACTAAAATCTGCTTCAACATCCAACTTAAAAGTAAAAGTATGTCATCAAATCAGTTGTTTATTACGTTCACTATAAATTAGTTTCACTGTTACTTACTACTATTTCAAACTAGTTTGTTTATTATTATTCCAAAATAATTGACGTTAAAATAGAGCTAACAAGTGATGTTCCATTGTTTATACACATTACAAAAGTGTTTTTTTTAATTGAGGTGGAAAATCTAAGCAGATAATTAATAATATTCTCAAAAAAGTTTAAATAAAGATTTTATTTTCGATCATTTTTTATTTTGAGGAAAATTGTTGTAATATTATTAAGTGTACTTGACTATTTTAGACGGAAATGTCTCAAAATGGCGGCGTCCACTATTCATTTCAACTTTATACAGGATCTTGAGTAGTGTGTCGTAGGGGTCTCTCAAAGGGACAAATATATAATTAATGGTGATTTCTGGTGTGAAAGTTTATTGTTGCCACACTGAGCGAATCCTGTTTTCCCCTATAATAAACAGTTATGTTGTTTTGTAATTGTTCTGTCAGTTACTAAGTACATAGGAAACATGTTCGGGTTTAGCAGCAACGAAACTGTTTCTATTACGAAGAAGGTAGAAATTAAAGACAAGCTCACTATAACACCCATAGAATCTATAGATGAAGTTTACGAACTAGACAGGTGTACGTCATGGATTCAAGACAAATGTGTAAACAAAGTAAGTCTCTTTTAAAATGATGGGTGACCTGGTGGTCTAGGTGTAAGGTGTCGGACTTTTGTGCTGGCGGCCGGGGTTCAATCCTCGGTCCCGGCAAAGATTTATCTGATTACCAAACCCTTCCTTCACCTCTGACAAGACATCTTGTGAATGTGGGGAATGCCAGGCCTCCACCGTGGTTCGGATTCCACGTTAAACTGTAGGTCCTCCATTTCATCTCGCAATCACCCTACCATTACACATTAGTGTAAGTGCGTACAACACTAACGGGTAGTAAGACGTGGTGCTAATAATAATAATAATAATAATAATAATAATAATAATTTTAAAATTATTAAAGAGCTGTATTAATATCTCTCTTAAGCCTATATTTTGGTCGCCAGTTATTGGTTCATAATCTGATGGTTCTAAAAGTATCTATTTTCTCAGTTACACAAGTCACTATCATGAAGACAACTCCTGGTTTAGATCCAACCTTGTTCTTGCAGGTTTGTTTGCAATTCCCGGACGCGCTGCTGGGTGACTCTGTAGAGGTGGCGCTGTCTCTAGGCAAGAGGATAGGTCGTCAAGTGTACATACTAGGTGACACGTCATACGGCAGGCAAGTCGACCGATGGAAGGTATTATTAAACTGTTATCATGATCAGACTTATAGCAACATGGCTGCAAATGAAAGGTTGCTCCGTGTTATTTGGACGGTTGGTAGGCCTGTGTTTGGTCTTGGTGCCCGCCGGGGCGTGTAGGAATGTAGCTGAATGTTGTCTGCTGCAGTTGCTGCGTGGATGAAGTGGCGGCCCAGCACGTCGGAGCCGACGCCGTGATCCACTTTGGCCACTCGTGCCTCAGTCCGACCAGCCGCCTCCCCGTGCTCTACGTGTTCCGCAAGGCCTCGCTGGACGTGCCCCACTTTGTGACGTGTTTCAAGGACACCTTCCCGGATACGTCCGAGAGGATTCTGCTGCTCTACGATGTCTCGTATGCACATTACATGGGTGGGTTCGTCTATTGTTTGGAGAGAGGGTGGGAAAACTCGGGTCCCACACCTTGCTCCCCCGTGTCGAGGGGGGTATTCACTTGCATGATACGACCGACAGACAAAATTGGGGATGAGGTTTCCAAAGCCATAAGGATATTCAGAAATATCAATTTTTTTGATTTTGAATATAATATTTACTTAGCTACTGTGTTGCTTATTAGGGACTTAGCCTGTCATAGAACAAGACCAGCAACCAGACCCCGGACCATTAATTTACCACCCAACTAAAGCTTAATTCACATCATAACAAATAATGTAATCTTCACGTTAGCAAATCATCTTTTCTACATCAACCATATCATCATCATCATCATCGATAATATGGGCAAATCCTACCAAAGGGAGAAAGTTGATTTCTTGTGTTCTTCATGTTTTCTAACACTCAAATTTGGAATTAGGGGGTAAATGATTGAGGTTCAACAAAAAGTGGGGTAAATTCATCTTGAAAAAAAACCCACATTATTATTATTATTATTAGCACCGCGTCTTACTACCCGTTCGGGTTATACGAACTTACGCTAATGTGTAATGGTAGGGTGATTGCGAGATGAAATGAAGGACCTACAGTTTAACGTGGGATCCGAACCACGGTGGAGGCCTGNGTGTAATGGTAGGGTGATTGCGAGATGAAATGAAGGACCTACAGTTTAACGTGGGATCCGAACCACGGTGGAGGCCTGACATTCCCCACACTCACAAGACGTCTTGTCAGAGGTGAAGGAAGGGTTTGGTAATACCATATTGGCCCGGATATATTATGACCCTAATATTTAGGAGCGTTCTATAAATAAAATGAAAGGTCTCGAATATACCTCGGGGGAGAAAATGTCTACCAGCCTGCACATTATTTGTTTTGTTGCTCCTGATTTAAAATTAATATCGTAGCTTGTTCTCGTTCCCTTGATACTCCGAGGAATCTTCATTTCAACACGATCACTCACTAGCGGGTCCTCCACCAACTAGCACTGACCCACTGAACTACCAGTTCAGGTTACCCTGAAGATGGTTTTCCACTTTACCTCCATGCAAATGTGGGTACACTTCCTCTACATTCAGCCTTCATAGCCCCTAACACATTAGAGTAATTAGTACATAGGTTTATAACCCAAACGACCTGCATCGGTGGCGTAGTTGGCTGACGCGCTTGTCGTGTTGAAGCTCGACCGCTGAGGATGGGGAGATCGAGGTTCGAATCTCGGTCGGGTGAACTGGGGGTGGTTTTTCCTAAATGGTTTTCCACTCTCACTCCACGCAAATGCGGGTTCACTTCCTCTAATTAAACCTCCTCAATTCTTAATCCATTGGAGTAATTAGTACTTAAAGCGTATAACCCAAACGGGTAGTAAGAGTCGGTTACAAAAAAAAACATTGCAATATATTTGGGCCAATAACGTATTAAAGCTTAAACTCTACTTAATATCCAGGTGAAGTGTCCAATCTGCTGATGTCAGCGTTCAGAGAGCTTTGCGTGTCGAGGCTGCATGTGGATCAACAAGATGGAGGAGTAGGTAGGACCTCCTCACTGGCCGAGGGGTCACAGGAGAGGGACTACCATCTTGTTTATGTCGGCCAGGACGGCCCCACGCTGACCAACCTTGTGATTACACTACCAGGTGACTTTCAGGATTGTTTCAATGGTCTCACAGGATAGGATTTGGTTTAGGTGGCATGTCTTTATACGGGGGGTATCAAAAAGTTTCAAGACTTGATTTGTAAAATGAAAACAGTGGAACATGGGGATGTGTACGCTGGTGTGACCATCTGTGACCTTCTTCTGTCAGTATGATAGACTTGTATCTTCTGAACTACTGATTATATCAACACATGACTTATAAACTATTTTAGATCTAGGTCAGACACAACATCCAGCCCTCCTCCATCAACTACTTACCCATTCTCAGCACTGATACATTTTATGGTCCTGCTAGGAGTCGAACCCAGACATGTTACCACATAGATGACTAATAGTTGGTGTTAAACTCCCTCTCGACAAGGCAGGTCCCTGAGGGTGTACGACCCGAACTCCCCGAGCCCTGATCTGCGCCTGTACGATGGGGGCAAGAGCAGGTTCCTGATGCGTCGGCTGTATCTTGTGGAACGTGTCAAGGATGCTAGAATCCTGGGGATTGTGGTCGGGACTTTGGGGGTCTCGGAATACTTGGGTGCTGTGGAGCGGGTCAAGCAGCTGGCGGCGCGTCGGGGCAAGAAGTGCTACATCTTTGCCGTGGGGAAACCCAACGTTGCAAAGCTGGCCAACTTTCCGGAGGTACGTTCCTGTGGTTACCATTGCCAACTTCCCGGAGGTACATTCCTGGGGTTATCATTGCCAACTTCCCAGGGGTACGTTCCTGTAGTTACCATTGCCAACTTCCCAGAGGTATGTTCCTGTGGTTACCACTGCGCGGTTACATCCGTTAGCCATAGGAATGAGTGTAATCATCACTCAGCGGGAGCCGGTAAGGTTGGCTGAACTGTTGACACGCTATTCATCCCCCCGACAGGCCAGGGTTCGACAGTCACTTGGGTGTGTTGGTTTCTGTCGCCAGGTGGAAGTATTTGTGCTGGTCGCATGTCCCGAGAACACACTGGTGGACTCGAAGGAATTCTTCCGACCTCTTGTGACCTTGTACGAGGTGGAGCTGGCCTGCCAAGATAGGCCCTGGAGTGAGCGCTACGTGGTGGACTTTAGAGAGCTACTCCCAGGTAACCCCCCTAGGACCCAAGTTGCTGCAGTACAGTTTTCATAAAATACAAACATGCAAGGGACAGCTGCAGGACTTGATGTATGAATACATGAAAGTATAAAAGTACAATAAATTGTCCGAGTGCAATGGTCTTTACGCCACCCAGTGGTGTCACGATGCCCATAGCTGGGGTTGTAAAAGGGGGGGAGGGACTGTAAAAACACAGGTAAATTTATAATTTAGTCTGTAAGTATCGCACCAAACATTATTGTTTTAATTAGAATTAATTTACTATTTAAATGCATATCCTAGGGTTGGTTCGACCTCTTGAGACCAATAGTAGATACAGTAAAATATAGGGGCAAGGGGGTTAAGGGGGAGTGAAGTTAAATTACAATCACACACATGAGATATTCTCAGAGCCGAGTCAAAGTTTGAATATATACATGGTAATTGTTTTGGTCTTGGAAGGTTGTGTGTTTATTTTTGTATGTGTATATTTAAACTTTCTACACTAAAAATAATTTAGAAAATGTTTAAATATACGTATCAACCTGGTAGTACCACTATGGGGTAGCTTATAAGATCGGGCCATGGTGTAATCAGTCAAGGTAAGACTACAGTAATGGAGTGTGTATATTTATAAAAAACAACTCGGAATGTATATAACTAAACATAAATTATCCTGCCTCGGGATTATTGAAGCTGCTATTTTTTCCTGAAGTCAAGTCAAATGTTTGACTATGTGTACCCCCCTAGGATGTATCTGAGGTGCTTGCCTGGTGTGAATAACGAGAAACATTGGTCTAGAGAGAGAGCAAAGGGTAACCATGTGATCCTGTGTTCAGGGGGGCCCCAGCACGCAGAGATAGAAGACAGTCCGACAGACCCAGACACCCCGGACATGTCGCTAATAACCGGACAACTGCGGTATCTGGGGGACCAGCTCGAAGACTCCAGCCCCGACACGGTCGCCCTCAGGGCAGACATGACGGTGTCTCGGGG
>CABFVX010005474.1:0-10892 GCA_902151425.1 Timema shepardi
AGAGAGCAGGAGGCGTGGTCACGTGACCAAATCCAACCAATCAGCGACGGGGTCAAGTTGATTTACCCGACCGCCCTAACTACTGTGGCAATTTGATAGTTATTATCTTATAATAGTTCCGACAGATTAACTCAACTGGTAGCGTGTCTGTTAACTGAACTAAGGGTCCCGGGTTAGATTCCCGGCATGACTGAAAAATGTATCTTTGGTAAAATGTTGGTTTTCCCTATCACAATGGATAAATTGACAGCCGGTGACTGGATATTGTGCCTGTCCTAGTCTTAAGATAGATTTTAAGGCATATGACGCTAAGACAGGCCTAGCAAGCCGGTAGTGGAAAATATATGGCTTGAATAAAAAACTGACCCAGGCTGGAAACGGTAATACATGTAAAATTATCTTATAATATAGATTTGTGAAAAGGTGGTTTTGTTCAATTATTCATGTTCTATCCGAGTTTGAATAAAACCCGTTAATTTGATTAGAGTTTGAATAACATAGAGTCACCTGTGATATGTTAAGACATCTTGTGTAATGTTTAAATAAGGGCACAGGTGGCAAAAGGGGAAAGTCCAATCTTAACTCTAGTTGAGTTAGTGCTGCTAATTGTTAGACAATCATGGTACCGTTCTAATGCACTTTAGATCGTGGTTATTTAAATTATTTTTTAAAAAAATACGCATTTGCTGGGTTCCTTCTTGTGTTTGAGATGTAAATGTTGTTTTCCTGGAAAATGTTTATAATAGGACCTTACTCCCTTTTCCCGTCCATATCATAAACTGGAATAGAATTAATTGAACTCAACACTTCTGAGATAGAATCATAAATTTCGACTTAGTTTAAATTCAAGGTCAAACCACTAGGCCTACTTAAGTCTTGAATCAAATTCAAATTTTCGAGTATTTGCACACTCCTGATCAATACTTATATAATAATAAAAATATAGTACACTTTTATTAATGTTTGCTGCGAAAATGTATGTTTACATTTTATAAAAGTCTCAACTTCATCCAACTTCATAGTAGTTCAGTACTCCTGTAGGAGTCAGATAATTTGAAGAAGTTAGATAACCTTTCATCGTTGTTCCATGGACTATTGTTTTTTCCGAAACAAATAAAAACGTTGAAGGCGAATGGGAATGAGGGGAATGACTGTTAATAAGGGAGGAGGAAATTGGAATTATGAATTGCAACGTTACTTTTTATTACTTCAATCGAGATGAGCCTTTTTAAAAGAGGAAACAATCATTCTAAAGGGGGAAAAAATAACTTGGTTTCTCCATTAGCAAAGCTAATATCACAGTTAATTTTATCATGAATATTAATTTATTTATTTAATGACTTGATACCCCTATTAATTATAAAATAATTTGTGAAAAGATCACTATACACTATAAAAGAATTTGCGAAAATATCTCCTAGCTCATAAAATAATTCACTAAACGATGAACATACACTATGATAAATTATGCGTTAAGATCATCACAGACTATAAAATTATTATTATTATTAGCAGCGCGTCTTACTACCCGTTCGGGTTATACGCACTTACGCTTATGTGTAATGGTAGGGTGATTGTGAGATGAAATGGAGGACCTACAATTTAACTTTGGATCCGAACCACGGTGGAGGCCTGGCATTCCCACATTCACAAGATGTCTTGTCAGAGGTGAAGGAAGGTTTGGTAATCAGATTAATCTGTGCCGGGACCGAGTATTGAACCCCGGCCGCCAGCATAGAAGTCTGACACCTTAACCCTAGACCGCCAGGTCACCGACTATAAAATAATTATAATATTGGTTGACTACACTATCAAATAATTGGTGTTCTATTCACCATGTGATATCAAATAAAGTCACCTATACTGTCAAATAGTTCTAGCAACAGAGAGGCTGTTGTGTAATCATATTGACCATGTCATGGGTTGGTTTGGTAAGTTGCACAACAGTTTAGACAAACCAAACATGTTCACACAATTGTGAGGTGACCTGGTGGTCTAGGGGTAAGCTGTCAGACTTCTTTGTTGGGGGGCCGGGGTTCAATCCTCGGTCCCGGAACAGATTTATCCTATTACCAACCCTTCCTTCACATCTAACAAGAAGTGTATTAATCAAAACTTGTGAATGTGGGGAATGCCAGGCCTCCACCGTGGTTCGGATTCCACGTTAAACTGTAGGTCCTTCATTTCATCTCACAAATCACCCTACCATTACACATTAGAGTAAGTGCGTATAACCCGAACGGGAGGTAAGACGCGGTGCTAATAATGATAATAATAATTATTAAACAATTGTGTGTGCAATGTTTGGCACCATGTGTCGGCATGTGCGATTGTTGTTGCACAACGTGGGGTCATTATAGTTTCATATTTCATACTGTCCACATTATTCATTTAATTGTATGATGACGTCAACATTGACAAATAAAGTATTTGGGAAAGAACAATTTATAAGGAGATTTGTTGTAGTTTTTAAAAGTGCAGTTTTACACGAACCACCGTTTGAAAATCGTGGTATGTTGTGAATTTGTAGAATAAAATGAAATAGATTCTATGTTGTCAGCTTCCCTTTACCTGTTTTATTTCCATTCAAAACACATGCAATTTCTATTGCTAAATTATAATATATATAACAATATTTAGCACCGCGTCTTTCTACACGATCGGGTTATACGCTTTAAGTACTAATTACTCTAATGGATTAGGAATTGTTAAAGGTGAATTAGAGGAAGTGAACCCACATTTGCTTGGAGGAAGATTGGAAAACCATTTAGGAAAAACCACCCCCAGTTCACCCAACCGAGATTCGAACCTCGATCTCCCCGTCCTCAGCAGTCGAGCTCAAACACGACAAGCGCGTTAGCCAACTACGCCACCGAGGCGGGTACTATGGATAAATAAGTCGCTTCTAACATTCTTAAGGTGGCTGCCTTTTTCAGCAAGAAAATCTCAATCACTGTCAAGACACACGGATTTTCTGGAATTACATCTCTATTCTGTTTAAACTTAAACTCCCTCTCCGGCTTTACCTATAAAAACCTTTGTCATATAAATAAAGCTAACGAAACTTCTTAGCTTAAGGTAAAAAAAAAAAGAAGGGAAGCTCGCTGCTAGTTATCAAATATATTAAACTTCCTTGTTGTGAGGCTAACAAAAAATTGTATTATTTTAGAGGAAAACTAAATCTATACCCCATTTATCATCAAGCATAGTGTCATAGCTACACAAATATGTTTAAAATATCGTTGAAAATGAGCTATTGTTACATTTTAAAACTTAAAAAAACATCTAATATTTTTTTAGAACTGAACGTCCACGCGTCCATTCCTCGCTTAACGAGGTGTCTTCTTATATACTGCAACTCTCCTTGTACTTACGTTTGCACAACTCTGTTTCATTGGATGTGAGATCATTATGCTGTGAAACAACAGTTTGCGTAAACTATTAGGTAGAGTATGGGGGCATTAGTTTTATATAATGCCTTTCACAATGGTAGTATTATTATTATTAGCACTGCGTCTTACTACCCGTTCGGGTTATACGCACTTACGCTAATGTGTAATGTAGGATGATTGTCAGATGAAATGAAGGACCTACAGTTTAACGTGGAATCCGAACCACGGTGGAGGCCTGGTCATTCCCCACATTCACAAGATGTCTTGTCAGAGGTGAAGGAAGGGTTTGGCAATCTGATAAATCTGTGCCGGGACCTGGCATTGAACCCCGGCCGCCAGCACAGAAGTCTGAAACCTTACCCCTAGACCGCCAGGTCACCTCTTTCACAATAGACTGGGTTGTTGGTGGTAAGTATGTTTAGGTTCTAGTGTACTGAAGCTAGCTTCTCTTGGATAGTTTGTCAACGCCACCTCAATAGTATCGACGGCAGTACGATGTGGAGACTTACATACTCCATGGCACTCGGAACTTGAAATTTTGCTGTCGTACTTACAAAAGTACACTGCCTATTCCTATCTTGAGTTTAATGCTAACCTATCCACCTCATTACACCCCATCTCTATCTTGAAATAGTTATATCCAGTCCAACTTATTACACCCTATCTCTATCTTGAAATAGTTATGTCCAGTCCACCTCATTACACCCCATCTCTATCTTGAAATGTTTATATCCAGTCCACCTCATTACACCCTATCGCTATATTGAAATAGTTATATCCAGTCCACCTTATTACACCCTATCTCTATCTTGAAATAGTTATATCCAGTCCACCTCACTACACCCTATCTCTTTCAGGTCTATTCTAATATTATCCTCTATCTACATCTAGTTCTTCCCAATGGTCTCTTCCCATTAGATATTCCAGTCAATACTCTGAACATGGTTCTAGATTATTACACTTTCGTTGCATGTCCTTCCCACCGTAAAATGGTAGATTTGATTACCATAACAATTGATTGCAACTCATCATTATGTAACCTCCTCCACTCTTCATATGTATTCCATTTTGGAGGGAAACCATTTAGAAAGAGAGAGAAATAGAACATCAGTACAGCCGCTTGGTATTCGAGCAATGACATCCCCAATTACAGGTAAACCACACTACAGGTTATATGAACCTAGCATTCTAGCCCGCATGTCCACCGTCGCGGGTGGGCAAATGAAATAGTGTAATAAATATCTTGATAAACACGACAACGTTCCAGAAGGTCTAGAAATAATATTTACTCTGTTGGGTCACGTGTTCTATTTTGGGGTTGAGTAATACATTTCAGGGGGAAATTGTTAATTAATTATACTTTTTCACAAACAAATGGTGTAAGAAATTATTGCGGTATTCTACAGCGACCTCTTAAAGGTTTCGGAACTATCACCAGGTGTTCTATTTTAAATCCCAATAAGTAGGTCAACGCCAAATAGTTCATTGCTTCCTCGTATCAACTACAGTAGCCCCGTGACTTCTTTGGTGCTGACTGACAGCTCACAGCTCACTTCTGACAGTCAACATTTAGGTATATAACTAATTTTTTACTGTCAAAAGTGACAGCTACTAGACATATGTTTTTGCAGATCATCTGGTTCCGCGTAGGGATACTTAATTTGGTCTGGTATGTTTTTAAAGCTGTCAACTCTAAGTTGTGAGCTGTCAGTCAGCACCAAAGAAGCTATGGGGCTACTGTAGGTAATTATTTACCCCCATCGGTGGGAGTGCGGAATAAACGTCACCATCATCTCGCCTATCGTTAATGCGGAAGGGGGTGAAATGGGGAGCGGTGGACGGGTTTTGGAATCCAATGCGGGTTTACTTCAAGAGCGCTTTTTATTATTAAATAGCTACCCATTTCAGGGGCCAAATGGTCTAAGGCGTCACTATTGTAGTTTACTGAAAATGAGGAGACTGTAGTTAAAATCATCCGCCTCGGTGGCGTAATTGACTAACGCGCTTGTCGTTTTGAGCTCTACTGCTGAGGACGGGGAGATCGAGGTTCGAATCTCGGTCGGGTGAACTGAGGGTGATTTTCCCTAAATGGTTTTCCACTCTCCCTCCACGCAAATGCGGGTTCACTTCCTCTAATTCAACCTTCCAAATTCCTAATCCATTGAAGTAATTAGTACTTAAAGCGTATAACCCGAACGGGTAGTAAGACGTGGTGCTAAATATTGTTGTAGTTAAAATCCCACTCAAGTCTACTTAGGGTGGTTTTCCCTAAAGCGATTTTTAACTCTCCTTCCACGCAAATGTGTGTATACTACCTCTAAAATACTTCCTTCCTCATCCCTACCCAATTTGAGTAATTATCACATATGCGTGTAGCCCGTATGGGTAGTAAGACGCGGTAGAAAAATTCCCATTATTAAATGGTTTTCCTTTCTTTTTCTGCAAAAATTACGATTCAATATCCTTTAAACGTTACCTTCCTCATTTCTACTACAAAAAATATAGAGCCTATGTTTGTAGAGCTTGTTTGAATACAAGATAAAACGAGTTAATTAAAACGCTACATCCCTGTCCAACAAGAAACTACTGCGTTAACATATAACAACAACATCCTGACAGGAATTTGAACCAAGGTCGTCTGATTTTACGAGCAGAACACTCTACTGACTGAAGACCTTATTTATGGTATTTATATAGCTGTTAGAATTACCTTTTAAAATTAATAAAATAAGCCTGCCTTCGGGTTATAAAGTATTGAACTATTTTAAGAAGCCTAGCCTTGGGAGTCAACCAATCTCCCAGTATAAGAATAATAAGCAGTTCATGTCAAATGGGGTATTGAGCAGTATTTATAATCTTGTATCAGGAAGTCAACCAATCTCCCAGTATAAGAATAATAAGCACTTCGGGTCAAATGGTGGATTGAGCAGTATTTATAATCTTGTATCAGGAGTCAACCAATCTCCCAGTATAAGAATAATAAGCAATTCGGGTCAAATGGAGGATTGAGCAGTATTTATAATCTTGTATCAGGAGTCAACCAATCTCCCAGTATAAGAATAATAAGCAGTTCATGTCAAATGGGGTATTAGAGCAGTATTTATAATCTTGTATCAGGAGTCAACCAATCTCCCAGTATAAGAATAATAAACACTTCGGGTCAAATGGGGGATTGGGCAGTATTTATAATCTTGTCTCAGGAGTCAACCAATCTCCCAGTATAAGAATAACAAGCAGTTCAGGTCAAATGGCGGATTTACTTACCTCTGAATTTCAATAATATATTCAATTATGGTCTAACCATGATATGAATTGTGTTGTCTAACTGTATAAATATCTCAGCGAACTTATATAACTGATTAGTAGTAAAACCACACCGGTTCAGTCGGTAGAGCCATCGTGGATGTTGAGCCGGATGAATGGGTTCAAATATCTTTACAAGTTGAGATTTACTTTATTTGCACAATTACTCCATAAAGATGTCATCTGAAAACTCATGTTCGTTTCAAAGATCTTAGAGGCTTAGAAAATAACACCGGGCTGGACACCAGATATCTATATACAGTAAAAGACTGATAATCCGTAAAGCTCCGGACTTCGGCAATGCCGGATTACCAAATATGCTGAATTATCGGACTATATATGTTCAAATAAACCCTTGCGAAACTTTCGCAAATTTTACCTTCCCTTCTACCCTCCCTCCCAAAAACTTTAGTATTTTGTTTGGATGTTAAAATTAAATACTTCACCAAGTCTATAGAAAAAATAGCAAATAAAGTTAATATCAGTAATTGATACGAAAATATTGTTAGATTTTTCTTTTAACTTATATTTTAAAGAATTTGTTTTATGTATATTGAGTATATTCAGAAAGTTAAAAAATGACACCTGGACACGGGAATCGAACCCGGGACATTCCCGTGTTCAGGTGTCATTTTTTCAATTTTCAGAATATATCTTTCTGGAGAATTCCTCAAAAAAAAAAAAAAAAAAAAGTATAAATAATATCTTCGGATATTTGATTTGTAAATTGAGTATGCTATGTCGGAAGTCGGTAAAAAAAAATCCTAACCTTTGATACCTTATTCATCGCTGTAGACTTTGTATTATTTGAGAAAGAGGGATGTTGACAACATAAATAATATATCGGATAGGGAGGTAAAAATCATGGAAGATGGCTTTGAAAACTGTCACGGGTTAAAATGTAATGAAATAGTTTATGTAATGACAAAAACAATATTGCACTATCCAGCAGTTTTTTTTAGCATTTACTAACTACATAGGAGGGAGTTACCTGGTGGTCTAGGGGTAAGGTGTCAGACCTCTGTGCTGGTGGTCGGGGTTCAATCCTCTGTCCCGGCAAAGATTTATCTGATTACCAAACCCTTCCTTCACCTCTGACAAGACATCTTGTGAATGTGGGGAATGCCAGGCCTCCACCGTGGTTCGGATCCCACGTTAAACTGTAGGTCCTACATTTCATCTCACATTCACCCTACCATTACACATTAGCGTAAGTGTTTATAACCCGAACGGGTAGTAAGACGCGGTGCTCAATACTATAATATTAACTACATAGGAAACATACCAACATCTTCGTGGAGTAAGAAGGTAAAACTAGTTTTTCATTTTAATTAATTAAAATATACGCCATTTGAAAATAAATAGAAAAACGATGAAGATACATGATTGACAAAATATACGAAAAAGAGCCGCAACAAATCTCTCAAAAAGTCCGAAAGTTTGAACCTTGCGACCACCGAAACATGTAGGGACCGAATGACTACTAAAGCGGAGTAATAATAAAAATAATAATATCTAGCACCGCGTCTTACTACCCGTTCGGGTTATACGCTTTAGGTACTAATTACTCTAATGGATTAGGAATTAGGAAGGTTAATAAGAGGAAGTGAACCCGCTTTTGCGTGGAGGGAGAGTGGAAAACCATTTAGGAATAACTACCCTCAGTTCACCCGACCAGAGATTCGAACCTCGATCTCCCCGTCCTCAGCAGTCGATCTTCAACACGACAAGCGCGTTTAGCCAACTACGCCACCGAGGCGGGTCAGAGCGGAGTAATATCACTAAACAATATCAAGTGTGTGTTTTTTTTATTGTATTAGTCCTGGTACGGTGAAATAAGGTAGATCATCTTGCCACGGACCAGCTTCGGGTTCATTGACGAGATATATGGAGGTAAATCCCCCTGACGGAGCAGGATTTTGGGTGGGGGTGTTTTGGGGGGGGGGGAATTATTAAGTCTAGCGTGTCAAGATTTATGAAAGCCGTAACTCACTGGACAAATGACTGCTGTTAAAACCTTCCTTATCACCACACGTTTCCCTCGAGTCGGTGGAGATGGCATAATACTCTCGCAACATATGTTCCCTTGTCTCTCTCTCTCTCTCTTTCTCTCTATGGTAGTTACCCCTCTTTACATAATTAGAATATTATTATTATTATTATTTTGAGTCTACAATTTGGCTAACTATTCTGTTCATTTCTTTTTCCTAGATTTTCACTTATCTTTGTTCTTTTAGCTTGTTTCTCATTTATACTCATTTAAAATTGGTCGGTTTTTTCTTTCGCTTTGCTATTTCTCTAATTATTTTTTTTGCACAGTATAATATTACTAGTACAGGGGATATACGAATAAAATTACACTAAGGGTTAACTTAAAATACATTGTTAGGCTTATTTTTTAATATAGTATATTTTGCCGTTTACATGGTGATTGTATCTTGTAAATTAATTATTGATGATATTTTATTGCGTTAGTTTTTTCATTGATATTGATAATATTTTAAAAGATTGCACCCTTGAGTTCTCAAATTAATATTTATACATTTAAAGATTACACAGATTAAATTGTTGATTGAACTGACTCTTACTACACTTAAAAAAACAAGTTTGATGTTACTTTAGGAAGTAAACTCCTTGAACAATGATTGAACCAGGAGTGTCTACAATTTTCACACGTGTCCGGATACGTTTTAAACAAGAGGGCCTAGTTTACTCAGCTCAACACTACCTCGGTTGGACCACGTCTTACCAGCCATTACATCCCTAACCCTTCTTCACCTTTTTTGAATTTTCACCAATAGGAATCTGACAAATCCAAACTGTGAAATATTTACTAGAAGCTTCTTTGTTTATTCTTCCATCAACTCAATTTCGGCATTATGCCGAACCCCCCCCCCTTCTTAACCCCCCACCCCCCTCACACACACTGAGAACAGTTGATCATTCATTACTCTTTAATACTATTTACAAAATATACCTCTCAAAATGTACCCACTTATACTTGGTGGAAAGTTGGAAAACCATTTAGGAAAAAAACATTATTGGTGGACCCAACTGGGGTTCGAACTTATACCTTCCCGTCAACTGAAAAATCATACAAGACAAGCCTTACACCATGTACCCTCAAGTGTAGGTTATACAACCCAATTATTTAAAAGCTAAAAATCTACTAAATACACTTTAACGTAGTCATACGTCAAGCCTTGTCATATACAGCTGTCACTTCGACAAATATTACTGATAAATAACATGCAAAATATAATAGATTGTTATCAATGTTGGGTGACCTGGTGGTCTAGGGGTAAGGTGTCAGACTTCTATGCTGGTGGCCGGGGTTCAATCCTCGGTCCCGGCACAGATTTATCTGATTACCAAACCCTTCCTTCACCTCTGACAAGACATCTTGTGAATGTGGGGAATGCCAGGCCTCCACCGTGGTTCGGATNTTAAACTGTAGGTCCTTCATTTCATCTCACAATCACCCTACCATTAAACATTAGCGTAAGTGCGTATAACCCGAACGGATAGTAAGACGCGGTGCTAATAATAATAATAATAATAATTATCAATGTTGGTCACAGAAAAGAGTTCGTATCTTCTAAAAGTTGTTTTTCTTTGTCCCTCTCGTCTGATTAAATATCTACACTTCCTCCCTTCCATCTACATAATTATTATTACTTATTTCGCACACATAGTCAATTAACAAAATAATATGTATTTTATAATTGGTTAATTTTTCCTAATTTCTACCGAAATTCAGCCGATTCGACCCATTTTTTCCCTTTCTTTCGCACAAAGTTTTTTTTCTCTTTCTTTTAATCGTCTTGTTAATCTGTATTTATCTTCTAGACTTTCGCTTACCGTGGTCTTCTTGTATAAATTTAATTTAGCACACTCGTCTTATTTACATACGGTAACAGGTTTTTGCTTCCACAACAGTTACTTTTCATGCTAATTTTTCAAGCATGTTTCGCTATTATTTCCTTCTTTATACAATTATTGTTTCCATGTTAAGGTGGGATGGATGAGTGGATAGAGTCAGTACTTTTGCAATTTTTAAAGTAAACAAAACTTGTTTGGTAAAAATAAACAAGATATTGTTTCAGTAGATAGTTTAACCCGCCTCGGTGGTGTGGCTAACGCGCTAGTCGTGTTGAGCTCGACTGCTGACGACGGGGAGATCAAGGTTCGAATCTC
>CABFVX010005474.1:11010-21092 GCA_902151425.1 Timema shepardi
TGTTCCTAAATGGTTTTCCCACTCTCCCTCCACGAAAATGTGGGTTCACTTCCTCTAATTCAGCCTTCCCAATTCCTAATCCATTAGCGTAATACTTAAAGCGTATAACCCGAACGGTTAGTAAGACGCTGTGCTAAATAAAAATAAAAGTAGATAGTTTAGTTTAATTTCATATTAACCCACCTCGGTGGCGTAGTTGGCTAACGCGCTAGTCGTGTTGAATCTCGACTGCTGAGGACGGAGAGATCGAGGTTCGAATCTCGGTCGGGTGAACTGGGGGTGGTTTTTCCTAAATGGTTTTCCACTCTCACCTCCACGCAAATGCGGGTTCACTTCCTCTTATTCAACCTTTCCAACTCCTAATCCATTAGATTAATTAGTACTTAAAGCGTACAACCCGAACGGGTAGTAAGACGCGGTGCTAAATATTAATTTAATTAATTAAAATTTCATAGTAATCACAACATTCATGAGCAGAGCCCTGGTTTTAATTACAGGCCATCTTTAAGTCTTTGGCTCATCATCACACATAATACTCATATGTGGTGTACATACAGTGCGTAGATAAAGTCTGTTCATGATACCTTGGTTTAAGAAATGTATATTTTATAGGTCAGTTTTTGGTCATTTTTTTTTATAGTTTTAGAATTTTAGTTAATATTTGATTGATTTGCGTCCTTTTAGACACGTTTTAGTTATTTTTTAATATATTATTATTATTAGCACTACGTCTTACTACCCGTTCGGGTTATACGCACTTACGCTAATGTGTAATAGTAGGGTAATTGTGAGATGAAATGGAGGACCTACAGTTTAACGTGGAATCCGAACCAAGGTGGAGGCCTGGCATTTTTTTAATATACATTTTTGAGTAATTTGTAGGCATTTTAAGTCATTTAAGGCATTCGTGTTGATTAAGTATAATTTTTAATAATATTGATATTTTATAAATGGTTAAATGTTCCCAACACAAAGTTGTTGGAATGAAAAGATAATTTAGACAATAAATTTTGTATCCTCTTTGCTAGTCTGGTTGTAAAATACACAATCCTGGTAAGACTGTAACTAAGCTTGAAAGGGTTGCGTTGGGAAGGGGTGGCTATCGCTTCTGAAGCTGATATTTTTTTGATCAATATATTATATTTACCAGAATGCAAGGGTTTAATTGTAAAAAAAGGTTTTCATTGCTAGTGTTTGTTTTTTTTAGTTTAGACTACATTTGTAAAGCACGTGTTTGATTTAGTCATGCGCATTTATTACGAATCTTTATTAATAGTTTTAACAATTTTTTTGAAAATTTGAACTCATTTTTAAGAGTTTTTAATGATCAATATTCAATAATTGTCGAGGTGAATGTACGCCGAAAATCAAACCACACTGGTTTTTTTTACCAAAGTCACTTTATTTTGCTCAAAAATGCTTTTGTTATAAAAACTACAAAAGTGCGGACCTTAGAACGCGTCAATTTTTGGCCCTCCTTAAAAAGAAAAGACCTAAAGCTTTGGAAACTTTCAGCGTCTAGTGTTTATGGTAGTTCACTTATTTCCTTAAGACCCTCCTCGGGGACGTAGTTAGCTAACGCGCTAGTTTAGTGTTGTTAGACTGCCCAGAATGGAAAGATTGAGGTTCAATTCTCGGTTGGGTGAACTGGTGGTGTTTTTCCTTAAATAGTTTTCCACTATCCCTCTCCGCAAATGTGGGTTCACTTAACCTATATTTAACCTTCCCAATTCCTACACCCACTAGCGTAACTAGTACTTGAGCGTATAGCCCTAAAGGGTAGTAAGACATGGCGCTAAATATTATTATTTCCTTAAATCCAATAGAGAAGTTTTCGAAACTACGGTGTCAAAGAGTGAGGAAGGGATAAGTAAGTCGGCGGTGGATTTCTAAAAGGCCCTCCCTCGCTCGCAATCCTTTGCCACCGAGATCCCTTTTCAAGTCCTCAATGACAATACCATTAAAACCCTCTTTACGACAACCCAAACCTTGTCATCCGCCCACACCTCTTCTCAAACACTTGCTTTTATCTTGGTTTAAACAGCAGGAATGGTTCAAGTCAACTAGTAAGAGAGACTATAATCCTTCACTCATCCTTTATTTTATCCTCCTTTTATAATTGCAAAGGAGTTTAAGGAGGAAAGGGGTTATCAATTTTTCGAAATTAGTTGGCACATGCAAAGGGATTAGGAATCAGAAGAAAAGTTTCGATAATTTACTAATTTTTAATATAGAAAGAAAAATATTCATACAATACTAATTTCTAATATAGGAGGAAAAATATCGATACTTTACTAATTTCTTATATTGGAAAAAAGTTTTAGATAATTTACTCGTTTTTAATATCGGAAGAAAGGTATCGATAGTCTACTAGTTTCTAGTATCGGCAGTAAAATATCGTTACAATACTCATTTCTAATATTGGCGGAAAAATATCGATACTTTACTATGTTCAAATATCGGATGAAAGGCATCGATAATATCGGAAGGAAAGTATCGACATTTTACTCATGTCTAGTATAGTAATAATAATAATAATAATATTTAGAACCGCGTCCTACTACCCGTTCGGGTTATACGCTTTAAGTACTAATTACTCTAATGGATTAGGAATTGGGAAGGTTGAATTAGAGGAAGTGAACCCGCATTTACGTGGGGTGAGAGTGGAAAACCATTTAGGAAAAACCACCCCCAGTTCACCCGACCTAGATTCGAACCTCTATCTCCCCGTCCTCAGCAGTCGAGCTCAACACGACAAGCGCGTTAGCCAACTACGCCACCGAGGCGGGTGTCTAGTATTAGAAGTAGAGTATTGATATTGTACTCATTTCTAGTATCGGAATAAAGGTATGGATATTTATATAGTTATATCTACCGCCACAAAAGTTAAGTAAACCTAATTAAAACAGGCAAACTAATTTACGCAAAATGAAACAAGATATTGTGTGCTTTCATAAATTCTTTTGTTAACGTTAATTACGGCACTGAATGGCAATGACTAATTAATTATCTGAGAGAGGTAACTCATGGTTTTTCCCCAGGGTGAGTATGTCTTAACAGTGGTATACTTTTAGACTGTTCCTTCCTCCTTCATCTACCATTTGATCAACCACACGCAGAATAAACCGAATTAAGGTGCGAGCTTAGGAGACTCGAGTAAAGGTATGTGTTTTGCAGTTTTTATATCAAACTTTTTTGGTCAAAATAAATCAAAGATTGCTTCAATACAAACATACAGTTTAATTTTCTTCACCTGGTGATATCAACAGTTCTTGAATATCCGTCAATATTGTATCCTAGAATGTAAGAATAACCTTTTATCTTCATTTAAATTATTATTATTATTAGCACCGCGTCTTACTACCCGTTCGTATTATACGCACTTACGCTAATGTGTTATGGTAGGGTGATTGTGAGATGAAATGGAGGGCCTACAGTTTAACGTGGAATCCGAACCACGGTGGAGGCCTGGCATTCCCCACATTCACAAGATGTCTTGTCAGAGGTGAAGGAAGGGTTTGGTAATCAAATAGATCTATGCCAGGACCGGGGATTGAACCCCGGCCGCCAGCACAGAAGTCTGACACCTTACCCCTATACCACCAGGTCACCTCACCTTCATTTTAAAATGTCGACTTTAATGACGCTACGCTCCTGACACAATTCAATATCTGTTGATCTACCGTGTGAAGAAAATTAAACTATTATATTTATACTGGAGCTATATTTTATTTATTTTGACTTAAAAAAGTCTGTTGCTATAAAAATTTCAAAAAACACTGGCCTTAACTCGAGTCCTCTAAACCCCCAATTTTTCGATATACATGCTACACGAGACATTTGTTTACAACCCAACGATTCATAAATGAAACTTAACACGACTATTTGAATCTAATGGAAAAATAACACCTGGACACGTTAATCAAATAACCTTGATTAAAACGATAGCCAACGCACAGGATTATGCCAACCCGACGTTAACAAGATCAGTCCAGCCAATCATCAATGCCGGTATTAGAGTCCTTTAGCGTGGAATAGTTAAACTATAAAAAAACATTGAAAGCGTCAAATCAACTTTGAGTGTTTTAAAATCAACTTTTCGTCACCGCGTTTGGGATAGCCACATATTTTCATTGATAAGATAAGGACATGTAAGAGTTATAATATTTAGTGCCGCATCTTACTACCCGTTCAGGTTATTCGCTTAAATAAATATAATATTTAGAACCGCGTCTTACTACCCGTTCAGGTTATACGCTTAAATAAATATAATATTTAGAACCGCGTCTTACTAACCGTTCGGGTTATACGCTCTAAGTACTAATTACTCTAATGGACTAGGAATTTGGAAGGTTGAAATAAAGGAAGTGAACCCGCATTTGCGTGGAGGGATAGTGGAAAACCATTTAGGAAAAACCACCCCCAGTTCACCCGAATGAGATTCAAACCTCGATCTCTCCGTCCTCAGCATTCGAACTCAACACGACAAGCGCGTTAGCCAACTACGCCACCGAGCCGGGTTAAGCTTAATTAATTATTACTCTAATGGGTTAGGAATTGGTAAGGTTGGATATAGAGGAAGTGAACCTTCATTTGCGTGGTTGGAGAGGGGGAAAACAATTTAGGAAAAAAAAACCTCAGTTCACCCAAACGAGATTAGAACTTCGATCTCCCCATCCTAGACAGTCTAGCTCAACACGAAACTAGCATGTTAGCTAACTACACCACCGAGGCGGGTATAAAAGATATAATTTAAAGTAATTGTACCCATATCTGCGCGAAGTGTACGTGATGAACCGCATAGTAAAATCACTCTCAAAACACTCGACCAAGATTTGAACCCCGTTATTCCGCTCATCGGCAATCTAGTATATTGCGAGAGTGACGCCTTATACTACGTAGCCATTGTAGCAGGTTAATAATAAATCGATATATTCTAAAAGTTCCTTGGTACAATAATCCTACAGTAACTGTTCTCCAGTGGTGTGTTAAGAATGGTTGCTAGGGCAAGTATAGGTAGTTTAAACTGTCTGTGAATTGCCATCATCCCTCAGCAGAGAATTAATTGGTCAAATATTAATTTGGGGATGTAGGGAACGGGAGAAAAGGTCAATGTTCTCGCAATTTTTATATAAAAACATTTTTTTGTCCAAAAAAAATCAAATAGTGCCTAATTACTAACATAAAAGTTTAATTCTCTTTGCATGGTCGTATCAACAGTTGTTAAATATCTGTCAAGAGTGTCCTGGAATTTAATGACAACTTTTTATCTTATTTTAAATAGTTTCTCATCTAATGCCGGTATACTCATGACAGATATTCAACCACTGTTGATATCACCGTGGGAAGAAAATTAAACTCCATGTTTATACCGGAGCAATATTTGATTTAGTTTAGTAAAAAAAAAGTTATGTATAAAAACTACACAAACACTGACGTTTTATCGGGTCCCCTGCACTCCCACCTTAACGGAAATTAATTTACTATGTGAGGCGTGTAATTCAGAGCCTATAATTATAAGATTATAATTTTATGAGAAATCAATAAAATAAAAGCAGTAAAATAAATTAACCATACTAGAGTTTGTTAATAAGTGGTTAATAAGCAGTGAAAATAGACTTAGAGAGCAACACAGGATTCCTCTATCTAAATATCATATTCTGAAAATTGAAAAATGACACTTGACACTTGGATAAGGTCCCGGGTTCGATTCCTGTGTCCAAGGGTAATTTTTCAATTTTCAGAATAAGTTACATTAGCCACATATTTTTCACTGCGGTTTGTTAGCCCTGTCGTAGCTTAATACACCCTAGAAGCTAACTGAATAATAGGACAGGGACAACAACCAGTCTCCAACCGTTAATTTATCAATGTGAAAGGTAAACCCACATTTCACCAACGATAGATTTTCGGCCATGACGGTAATAAAACCCGGGACTCTTAGTTCTGTAGAAAGACACACTACCGAATGAGCTAAGGTGTCGGATAGGCTAATTTATAATTTACAAAAATATCCAAACATGACGTGATTGGTCAAATGGGTACCAAGTGGGGGAGAACATATCCCAGGTACAGTTTTAACAAGCTTTGTTTATTTTGGTACCACTCCTAAGAGCCTGTGTGTGAGATATGGGATGGTAAGAGGGAGAGGATCGGTGGTAAGAAGAGGGATGATCGTTGGTAAGAGGAGGGAGGGGTGGGGGTAATAGGAGGGAGGGGTGGTGGTAAGAGGAAGGAAGGGCGGGGGTAAGCGGGAGGGGTGGTGTTAAGAGGGGGAGGGGTGGTGATAAGAGGGGGAGGATCGGTGGTAAGAAGAGGGNAGTATGCTTCACCTTGTTCACAAGAGCATAGTGAAATACTACTTAGTAGTTAGTACGACTTTCGCTGACAAGGTACTATCTTTCTTTTGTATTCGTACCAAAAATATTGTAATTTTAGAACAAGTATTTTAAATAAAAGTATCGCTGTAAAATTACATACTCTTTGATGTAAAATTATTATTATTAGCACCGCGTCTTACTACCCGTTCGGGTTATACGCACTTACGCTAATGTGTAATGGTAGGGTGATTGTGAGATGAAATAGAGGACCTACAGTTTAACGTGGAATCCGAACCACGGTGGAGGCCTGGCATTCCTCACATTCACAAGATGTCTTGTCAGAGGTGAAGGAAGGGTTTGGTAAATCTGTGCCGGGACCGAGGATTGAACCCCGGCCGCCAGCATAGAAATCTGACACCTTACCCCTAGACCACCAGGTCACCATTTGATGTAAAACTAAAGAAGACATTGAAGAAATATATAGCCTACTTATTAGTCCTAGATATATCACAACTAGTCATTGTCATTATAAAAGAAGCAGACAACTGGACAGGTGTATACTTTATAGGGAGATAGTTAGCTAATGGTGACCTGGTGGTCTAGGGGGTAAGGTTGCCAGACTTCTATGTTGGGGGTTCGGGGTTCAATTCTCGGTCCCGGCACAGATTTATCTGATTACCAAACCCTTCCTTCACCTCTGACAAGACATCTTGTGAATGTGAGGAATGCCAGGCCACCACCGTGGTTCGGATCCCACGTTTAATTGTAGGTCCTCCATTTCATCTCACAATCACCCTACCATTACACATTAGCGTAAGTGCGTATAACCCGAACGGGTAGTAAGACGCAGTGCTAATATTAATATTAATAATAATAGTTAGCTAACACACTAGTTTTGTGTTGGTCTAGACTGCTGAGGATGGGGAGATCGAGGTTCGAATCTCGGTCGGGTGAACTGGGGGATGGTATTTCCTAAATGGTTTTTCACTCTCCCTTCATATATATGCAAGTTCACGTCCTCTAAATTCAACCTTCCCTATCCCTAGACCGTTAGCGTAATTAGTACTTAAGCGTACAACCTGAACGGTTAGTAAGACGCGGTGCTAAATAAATAAATATAACAAGTTGCAATGCAATGTAATTTTGAAAGAGAGCTGCATTTTACGACACAATGACTGAAGGTTTGCTTTCAGGCAAAAAATTGACATTTCGAAGACCTCCGCGTTACCGGAGCACAAATATTACTATCGCTTGGAAACAAGGTCAAATGGGACAAAAGTTTATACGATATCTTCATTGTGTTGTATCTTCTGTCCACCGCTGAAGTGGCTCCCACGGGTTAAGGTATATTCTGTACATGCTGTTAGCCCAAGTAACGTATAGAAGGACGCGAGTTAAAACATAATAATATGTAAATAAACAACAATATATAAACCGTGTGTGGAGTAACCGTTGTTTTAGTAGAAACTGTTACTCATGCTGTTTGTGTTGTGGACGCCATCTTATTTTTTAGTTCCAAGTTCCTGTACTGAGAGGATTATTACCACATAAAAGCTGATGTTCACGCATCCGTGGCGGCTAAGATTGAAATGTATCGCCCGCTAGAGATTTACATACATTTCTGCTAATGAAACTGGATCCTAGAGTCCAATTTTCGTAAGAAGAGCCTTTAAAAAAAACATTTTTTTTGCCGCCAAAATTGATAATATTTTACGGTATTTTTATAGGTATTGATAATATATATAAAAAAATGGCAGATTCACATTAAAAGATTTAACGTATATTTAAATAATACTGTTTTTGTTATTTTAATTAATTATAATAATAAAATTTAGCACCGCGTCTTACTACCCGTTCGGGTTATACGCTTTAAGTACTAATTACTCTAATGGATTAGGAATAGGGAAGGTTGAATTAGAGGAAGTGAACCCGCATTTGCGTGGAGGAAGAATGGAAAACCATTTAGGAAAAAAAACCTCAGTTCCCCCGACCGAGGTTCGAACCTCGATCTCACCGTCCTCAGCAGTCGAGCTCAACACGACAAGCGCGTTAGCCAACTATGCCACCGAGACGGGTCTTTTAATCAATTAAATTAACACATTAAACGCTAATATGAAAATAGTAAAGAAATATAAACTAAATGTTAACCTATGAATGTTCTTGGTGTCAATCGTCCGAGAAATTATTATGTATAGGGTCGTGATTAAAAATGTTTGAGACAAACTGGTCAAAGTCAAGGTGTTAATCTCACAATAGACTAGACTGCTGATGACGGGGAGATCGGAGTTCAATCCTGGTCAGGTGTACTAAGATGGGATATTCATTAATGGTTTTCCACGCAAACGCGTTTACACTTCATCTAAATCCAACCTTATTAATCTCTAACACTTTAGAGTAATTAATAAAGAGGCGTATAACCTGAAAGGCTAGTAATACGCGAAAATAATTAGTAAACAGTTTTTTATCGAACCATCTTTTGGATAACCCATTTCAAACTACAGCTCTATAGTATTTAGAAGCTTTAGCTTAGTCATTTTCAAAATGCAAAACTATTACCATAATCCTAAATAGAAATGGCGGGGATGGTTGAAATGACTTCAAACCAAATTGCTCTGAATTAATTGGAGCATACCAGCTTAAAAATGCTAATTCCAGCCATGATTATGTAAACTGAACGGAATACTAAACTCAAGGGAATCCGATGTGTAAATTCTTTACCATTTCAAATTAGTAAAATCGATTTTAAATAAAGTGGACTTCAAATTTCAAAGAAGAGGCAAATAACTTAATTTTCAAATAGATTTTTTAATTACTTTTATTCATATCCGTTCTCTATTTACTATAGCTTTACAATTCTAACTAACTCGCTCTTTGACCTTAAGGTGGGGGTGTCAGGGATTTGAGGAAAGATCAGTGTTTTTGCAGTCTTTATAACAAATTTTTTTTGACAAAATAAATACAATATTGTTTCAGTAGTAACATAGAATTTAATTTTCTTCACACGGTGATGTCAGTAGTTGTTGAATTTCTGTCATGAGCAAAGCAGCATTAGATGAGAAACTGTTTAAATGAAGAGAAAAAATTTTCATTAAATTCTAGGACACCCTTTACAGATATTCAGCAACTATTGATATCACCATGTGAAGAAAATTAAACTCTATGTTTCTATTGGAGCAATATTTGATTTGATTTTAACCAAATAAATGTTTGGCTATAAAGAGTACAAAAATACTTGACTTCCTCGTATCCCCTTAAGTTCATAGCCACTAGAACGTAAGCTCGCCAATCAACACTATCCTGAGACACCTCTATCTGATCCCTAACCTGATACCCAACTTCATTCAAATCCATTTTACCATCATCCTCGCATAGACGTCTTAGCCTTCCAAGAGAAAGTTTATCTTCAAGTTTCCCAACTAAAGTTGTGTGTACACGCCTGTCATCGGCCATACACATCACATGGCCATCCTACCTTAGCCTACACTTCCGGACTATCCTTAATACGTTTGAAGATTCACACAAACCACGAGGTTCTTAATTCTATAACTTTCTCCATTCTTCTATTTGTTCATTTCTCTTAGACCCAAACACGTTTGAAGGTTCACACAAACCATGAGGTTCTTAGTTCTATAACTTTATCCATTTTTCTCTTTGTTCATTTCTCTTAGACCCAAACACGTTTCACACAAATCATGAGGTTCTTAATTCTATAACTTGCTCCATTCTTCTCTTTGTTCATTTCTCTTAGACCCAAACACGTTT
>CABFVX010005474.1:38878-50513 GCA_902151425.1 Timema shepardi
AAAAAAAAAAAAAAGCGCACCCGCTTGTGTGACTCGTAACTACGCAATAACGTAATTTTATTTGTCTACAATAGCTTACGCAAACATAATCCACAGCCGAATGTCGGAACTGTCGGACCCGCTTGTCGGGAGGAGATGAGCATTGTCCATCTCTTGCGTTGGCTTGCGTTCAGCCAATAAAAAAACATATATGGATGGACTACTAACATCTAATAATATGAAGTTATTTGGTCTATGACAAAAACGCTTGGAAATGTATAGTTGTTCAATTAAAATCATGTGTTTTTAACCATTAAATATATTTTAAATATTCATTTCTTATTTGAAAACATTAATATGAATTTGACTTTTATAGTCATCATTGATGTTTGTTCCTATTGGTTGAAATAATAACGCTTTAAGACTTTTTATTGTAGACAGTTTATTTTATATTTAAGATAAACGTAATTACGAGTGCGTTTGGGATTACGTAATTGCGAGTCCGCCAAGCGGGTATGTTGGTTGTAGACGGGCCATAATAATGTTTAAAAAAAGTAATAAAGAATTTAAAATTCCAGCTTCAAGGTGCACGTGATCGTGCACAGATGCTAGTAATTTTAAAATTTCGGAACTCTGCATGCGGTAAATATCGCTCAACGCTCATGAAAGACAGCCAAATAAACTCTTAATTTTATTAAAATAAATTAAACCGACTTCGGTGGCCAATTGGTCTAACGTACTTATCTCACATTGGACTAGAATTCCGATGATTTGAAAGATCGGGGTTCGATTCCAGTCGGGTGTGCTGAGTGTGGCGTTTCCAAAATTGTTTTCCACTCCTCCTCAATGCAAATACGATTACAATACTTTTTTTTATGACGAACGTGTTAAGAGTGAGTCCTTTTAAGTGATTTTAAAACCTTTTTTTTTAGCACCACGTCTTACTACCAGTTCAAGTTACACGCCTATGTATTAATTACATTAAGGGGTTAGGGATTAGGGAGGTTTAATTTAGAGAAAATTCCCCCTTTCTAATCAGTCCACTCCAACACAAGATTAGCGCTTTTGATCACGTGGCCACCGAGACGAGTGCTTGCTTGCTGCTTTTATCACCGAACTAGGGAGCCCCGATGTACATGAACTCAACCAGACTTAAGGAGTGGAGTGAAACTCTCGCAAAACTGAGAAGCTGTTATATAGTTGTCTGTGACCCAGGGCGAACAGTAGATACAAACGGATTATTTTTTCAATTTGAAAATCCCTTTCAATACGGTGACCGTTCAAAAGGATTTTTGTTTAATAGTTCGGCCCGAATGATTTCTAATTTAAAATAATAACATAGAGAGAGGTCTACTGTTCACAGAACTACTAGTAAGACTATAGTAACGATAATAACATAGAGGGAGGTCTACTGTTCACAGAACTACTAGTAAGACTGTAGTAACGATAATAACATGGAGGTAGTGAGGTCTACTGTTCACAGAACTACTAGTAAGACTGTAGTAACGATAATAACATGGAGGGAGGTCTACTGTTCACAGAACTACTAGTAAGACTGTAGTAACGATAATAACATGGAGGGAGGTCTACTGTTCACAGAACTACTAGTAAGACTGTAGTAACGATAATAACATGGAGGGAGAGAGGTTTACTGTTCACAGAACTACTAGTAAGACTGTAGTAACTATAATAACATGGAGTGAGGTATACTGTTAACAGAACTACTAGTTAGACTGTAGTTACGATAATAACATGGAGGGAGGTCTACTGTTCACAGAACTACTAGTAAGACTGTAGTAACGATAATAACTTGGAGAAGGGAGGTCTACTGTTCACAGAACTACTAAATAGACTGTAGTAACAATAATAACATGGAAGGAGTTCTACTGTTCACAAAACTACTAGTAAGACTGTAGTAACGATAATAACATGGAGGGAGGTCTAATGTTCACAGAACTACTATTAAGACTGTAGTAACGCTAATAACATTGAGTGAGCTCTACTGTTCACAGAACTACTAGTATGACTGTAGTAACGATAATAACATGGAGGGAGAGAGGTCTAATGTTCACAGAACTACAGTTAGACTGTAGTAACGATAATAACATGGAGGGAGGTCTACTGTTCACAGATCTACTATTAAGACTGTAGTAACGATAATAGCATGGAGTGAGGTCTACTGTTCACAGAACTACTAGTAAGACTGTAGTCACAATAATAACATGGAGAGAGGTCTACTGTTCACAGAACTACTAGTAAAGACTGTAGTAACGATAATAACATGGAGGTAGGTCTACTGTTCACAGATATATATCCAGCTAATTTTAAAAACAATCTAAACATGGCGTATCAGGATTTTAAACATAATCAATAGATAACAGTCAGCTGTCAATAACAAATAAGACACAAACGTTTCATAAATTTGAACCTTTCTCGTTTATATCAGGGTTCAAACATTTCCCGCCATGTTTTCGTTGTATCGGTAATAATTTACCGCAGGACTTGGAAACGATTGATTGTAGCTCCAAGGCGCACACACGCACACGATATGTTTTTGTTAAGTTCTATGTACACTACAACAGTCCTACCAACATTTCAGCTTATTTATCCCCACAACGGGGAGTCATATTGTTTGAAAAGCCACACATGTGCACCAATCGATCATGGGGGGGATGTTTGATGTGAAAGAGCGATCATCAAGGTTGATAGACCAAATGGATCAAAAATAGGCGTTTTTAGGATGAAATATATTTTAGAAATATTGATTTTGCCGATGTGACAGCTCGATAAAAGTTTTAGAAACCATATATATGTATATAATATATACATATAAATGGTTTCTAAAACTTTTGGTATATATATATACCAATATTATATATATATATATATACTAATATAATATACAATATACAAAAATATTATGTAATACATCTTATACAATCTATATATAAATATGACATATATTATACATTTATAATATATTATTAATATTTATTATAATATATTTAATTTTTTATATTAAATTTAGTATGTTTATTTTATTATTATTATTATTATCTTTACATCTTGCACATTTGCCTTTGATCACGTAGGCATTCATATCCCTTCTCGGGCTTCTCGTAATCCAAAATTATTTTTTCTCAATAGCTCTTATAAGGTGAGCTCTATAGGTCGTTGTATCCGTAGCACCAATTCTAGATTTGTCGAATTCGACTTTTATCATAAAATAAAAGCTAAACTCAGAGAGTTATTTAAGGATCTCCCATATCAATCATTTATCATGTAGAGGATCCATGATATTTAAATTTACAATATTCTGATTTATTTTTTGCATATTATAAAATGTGTGTGCTTTACTACTCTTTAGTTATTTGTTGATATTGCTAATTTTTATTCTTATCATTATTATTTACAATTTTTTTCGTAACTATTCATCAGCATACATAATTATTTAGTTATTATTTTTTATCATATTTTCTCGTGTAAATATTTATATTTGTAAGGTAATTGTGTATTTTTCAGTGCTGGCTTGTAATAGCTCTTACGACTGTTGGCCAGAGCTATAACATAGGAAATTGAAAATGAAATTGCAAATTATTATTAATACTATTATTAATATTAATATGTGTTGCTTCTTACGACAGGTAAATTCCTTTACTCAGTGAAATTATTTATTATTATCTATATTTATTTAACGCAGCGTCTTACTACCCATTCGGGTTATACGCTTAAGTACTAATTACGCTAATGGATTAGGAATTGGGAAATTTGAATTTTAGAGGAAGTGAATCCGTATACACGTGGAGGGAGAGGGGGAAATCCATTTAGGAAACACCACCACCATTTCACCCGACCGAGATTCGAACCTCAATTTCCCCGTACTTGGCAGTCGAGCTCAACTCGACTAGGAAAAAAGTGACTTATAAAAATTAAAATTAAATATATTAATCTTTGTAGGTTCTACTCGTCCTACATTTAAATGTGGGTACATATTCTCTAAATTCAATCCTACTTATCCTTAACATATTAGCGTGGTTAGTAAATTGCGTTTGCTAAAACTTCTTTTGAGACGTTGTGGCAAAAAAAAAAAGCATTGATAGCACTTTACTTTATTACTAGACCCTTCCCCATCCCCCCCCCCTTCCCAACATTATTATTATTTTCAACACACATATTGAAGAATCATCATAGACTCTACCATAAAATATGAGTGACTATCGACGTTTTTATGAGGAATAAATTAAATGTTCAAAAATAAAATATAGCCTATGTTATTCGCTGATAATGTAGCTTTAAATTGGTGAAAGGATTTTTAAAATCGGTCTAGTAGTTTTTGAGTTTATTCATTACAAACAAAAAAATCTAATCTTTCCTCTTTATAATATTAGTTTAGATCAATAGAGCTAGTATTAATTAGTAGTTATTTATCTTATTTGTTAAAAAATACAATTTCAGATCGTAATATTAGACGTAAAAGTATGTGAACATTGCTTCAGGGTCTTTCATAACTAAACATTTCGTTACTTTTTAAAACGGACTGTATGCTAGCTATCATAATTTATGTTTTAAAAATGTATTTAAAAAAAACTATTTTAGTTTCTGGAACGTTCTAAGATAATATTTTCTAAGCTGGTCAAGGAATAGGAAAAATAATCTGAATAAAACATAGTTGTTGTTTTTTTCAAAAAAATTCTTGAGATGATCTTTCAACTTATGTTTTTTTATGGGTAGGTCTACATTTTGTAAAAAAAAAAAAAAGCTTGTGTAAATATTGCGAGAGGGTACTAATATTTGCTACGGTTCCGGCACCAAATACGTCATCTCTCCTGAATGTTGAATATTATTTATTTCTTTTTCTATAGTATTTTCTTTCTGTGAGTTCTCCTTTCTACTCCTAAGTCTCACTATCCTACTAAGAAAAATTATATTTCAATATGTACGATTCTCTTGCTTTGCTATTCAAGGTAAAGAAAATATACTTCCTCCAAATGATTTATGAGCTAGAAGTCAATACTTTAGGAACACACATTTTTGGTAGAGATTGAGGAGGACAGGGATGGGGGAGGTGGGCTGGGAACTAAAAAAAATGGAAAAATGTTTCTTCCTTATATATAATAAAATATGGGTTTTTATAATATATTTATGAGATACATACCATAATGTACTATATATATCCGATATTAAAAAACAGTATAAAGACATGTAAACATATCCATTTTTTTTAGTGTCTCATATCAAGAGAAAGTATTGTAATCGTGAGTAAAAATAATTGATCTCTAGGATATAATAAATATTTACGTTATATGTGAATCCGAACCCAAACATTGGATTTTACAATTATGTCAATTCCCATGTCTGTCTGTCTGTCTGTCTGTCTGTCTGTCTGTCTGTCTGTCTGCCAGTCTCTGGCCAAAGATCCAAAACGGTTTGATGGACTTTGTTCAAACTTTATATTTTATATACATATAACTTGAGATTATCTTTATTTAATTTTGACCCTTGTTCTAAATTAAGGGTAGTTATTTTACTGAGTGTTTATTTTGAATTTAGGATTTTTATATTAAATATATAAGCTATTAGATTTGTTAATTATGGCTATAGCCACATATAAATATAATATTAATTAAATTGAAGAATTACACTGGACACGGGTAGCAAACTCGAGACCTTTGGTTTATCGCACCAATACTCTAATAAATAGGCTCGCCAGGATTCGTCCATGCTCATGGTCACTTTCCATTAATATTTTAAGACAGAGTCTGTAATGGACGTATAGAAATCGTCAGCCACGTATGAGTGATAAATTAAGATCACGAGCTCTAAGATAACGTCGGTGACCTGGCGGTCTAGGGGTAAGGTGTCAGACTTCTGTGCTGGCGGCCGGGGTTCAATCCTCGGTCCCGGCACAGATTTATCTGATTACCAAACCCTTCCTTCACCTCTGACAAGACATCTTGTGAATGTGGGGAATGCCAGGCCTCCACCGTGGTTCGGATCCCACGTTAAACTGTAGGTCCTTCATTTCATCTCACAATCACCCTACCATTACACATTAGCGTAAGTGCTTATAACCCGAACGAACGGGTAGTAAGACGCGGTGCTAATAATAATATGTGAAAGTTTGTACCATTGCTTCGTACCATTTGTTTAGACAAAGGAACGAGAATATATTTCCTGTGCACCGTACAAATTATTTTCTCTATTCATTTCCAACGATATTATTATTATTATTATTATTATTATTATTATTATTATTATTTAGCACCACATCTTTCTACCCGTTAGTGTTATACGCCTAAGTACTAATTACGCTAATGGATTAGGAATTGGGAAGAGGTTGAATTTAGAGGAAGTGAACCCACATTTGTGTGGAGGGAGAGTGGAAAACCATTTAGGAAAAACCACCCCTAGTTCACCCGACCGAGATTCAGAACCTCGATCTCCCCGTCCTAAGCAGTCGAGCTCGCGTTAGCCAACTAAGTAAGCTATAAAGAAACTGTCTAATTGGTTTACATGTTCATAATCAAATGAGAGTGTGTTTTATGGGCCCAGCTCCGTGATATCGTAAAATAAACGCACTTGAGGTAATTAAGTGAAGAGCAAAATGTTCTTGATGACAACCCCTCCCACACCATGAAATAGCACATGGTCCAGATATAATCTTTGTTGTTACAAGTCGCAGTTTGAAGTGTGTGCGTGTGTGCGTGTGTGTGTGTTTGCGCCGGATTTACGACGTTTTCTCAACATGTTCTTGAGGGGAAAATAATAAACTTGGATATGTTTATTTTTTGTTTACAACCAAAATCGTAACATTTTAAAAAGTCTTGCGTCTATATACATACTATACAATTTTACGACGGTTTATGAACGGTTTAGGGTGATGGCAAAGAAATACAATCAATTCTAACTTAACCGTGGAAAAATATCGGCAATGGTCAAGATTGTAATCCAACTTCATAGTGCAAAATAGCTGGAAATAACCCTTAAATTATATATATATATATATATATATATATATATTCGAGATCTCTTAGATCAAGATAACAGCAGTGACTTGCAGCATTGACCAAAAGGCTTAATGTGTTATAGTCCAGTTTGAAACGTAGGAGTCTTATATGATGTATAGAAATAATACCAGATCTACTTTATCATATTCATAGGTCAAGCTTATTATATGCATCAGTTACACTTGATAGAAATCATCAATACATCTAAAACCACACTAACTATTCGTAAATATTAAAAAAAAACTACATTTGGTTATAGGAATCGAACCCAGTACCCTTGGCTTGGACTGCCAATGCTTTACCACTGAGATATCCAGGAATCGCATATGTCCCGGGATCGATTTTCGGCGGTACCAAAGGTCAAATAGGCTGTAAGATAAAAAAAATCTAAATAAGAGTTGATCACCAAATTTTAAAATGTGTCCGCAGGTGTGGCGAACGAGAAGGAAAATTAAAGTTCGTTCACGGTAGGAGTTTACCTGGGAAAGGACTTTTTTCCCTACCAGAAATCTATTATATAGTAGGATATTGGTAAAGAAAAAAGACCTTTCCCAGGTAAACTCCTCCCGTGAATGAACAATAGCCATACCATATAAAAATTGAGAAAGTACATTAGGCTGCTCAACTGAACATATAAACCAACTACAAACTGTTTCAACAAGTTTAGTAAAAACATGTACACTTTGACTACTCAGTTACAACTGCCTCAGGAGCAAATTACGAAAAATTTTCAAATTGAAAATATAAGACAATTTAGTGCGAAACCTTAGAATCCTTTTACCCACCTCTGTGGCGTAGTTGGCTAACGCGCTTGTCGTGTTGAGCTCGACTGATGAGGACGGGGAGATCGAGATTCGAATCTCGGTCGGGTGAACTGGGGGTGGTTTTTCCTAAATGGTTTTCCACTCTCCCTCCACGCAAATGTGGGTTCCCTTCCTCTAATTCAACCTTCCCAATTCCTAATCCATTAGAGTAATTAGTACTTAAAGCGTATAACCCGAACGGGTAGTAAGACNTTCAACCTTCCCAATTCCTAATCCATTAGAGTAATTAGTACTTAAAGCGTATAACCCGAACGGGTAGTAAGACGCGGTGCTAAATATAATTATCATTATTATTATTACAATTCTTTTGTCTGTCAAGTTACAGAAACATTGGCTGAATATCTGAACTCAATGAACTTGTAGAATTCTTCTAATGTTATGAAGGAAAAATCAAGCTACAACCAGAGCAAGTCACCAGGAAATTATTTATTTTACTGGTAGAGTGGGAAAACTCAAATTCGCCACACTCTTATGGTCGATTCGCCACTTAACCACCCCTGATCTAAATCTATCCACCTACCAAAATAAGACTTCGAATTACAATTTTTGCACTTATTCGTGGTTAATGAGACGGTATGGGTCCGGATTATTGGTTAGTTTAACATACTATGTGCTTTTCACGGGGGGTTTACCATTCTGCCTCTAAGACAATGTTTCTCAAACTGTTCCTAGTAACAAACCGCTTGATAAAAATTCGAAGCACACACGGGCCACCAACCTTGATATAGTTCCTACCTATTATTTGCCCAAGCAGAATATTTCTAATAAAATTGTTTATCAAGCAGTAATAGACAGTCTATCTAAAATATAACGTTGTTTCATATACACATTTTAGCCTGATTTTTCCAACGGCTATAAGCTATAATAAATTTACTTTCAAGTAAAGTTATATGACCTGTCATCTTTGATATGTACTTTTAAGGTGCGGCAGAAGGGAGTGCGAGAAATTTTACAGTTTTTATAGCGTTGCATTTTTTTTGACCAAAATAAATCAAATATTTATCCAGTAGCAACGTAGAGTTTGGTTTTATGCACATGTTAATATCAACAGATCGTGAATATCTGTCAAGGGTGTCCTGGAATTTGGTCAAAACTTTTTAAATAAAGAGAGAATTTTTTGACAAAATTCCAAGACACCTTTGATAGATATTCAAGAGATGTTGATATTAGCATGTGCAGAAAACTAAACTCTACGTTGCTACTGGATAAATATTTGATTTTATTTTGGCCAAAAAATTTCAATTCTATAAAAACTATAAAAAATACTTGTGTTCCCTTTGGCCGCAGCTTAATAAAATAACATTAATAATTTAGTAAAATTATTATGAATTTCAACTCTTCCTATGAAGTATTCAAAGGTACCTTCTCTATTGAATACTTGATCTTATCTGGTATTCAAACCGAGTGATCTCTCAGAGTTAGTTGATCGAATTTTGAAGCGATACGAGGGCCAAAGACCAAGACGCCGCCGCCCCGACGCTTTACCCAGTGGAGCCCATGACGTCATGGATCGATCATTTCCTCCCTCTTAGAGATGCAACAGGTGCGTTTGGTAAAATATACTCTAGATAAGGTACAGTCCATTCACTATAGGAGTGTTGGTAGCTGACAGCTAACAGACGATGTTTATTACAAACATTGCTTAAAAGTCACTGATGTGGAAATAATTATTATTTTATTAGTAATACTATTCTATCAATCAAAATTCTTAATACACCCTTTTAAAAATACTTCCCTAAATATAACTGTATAATTGGAATTTTCGTAACTTATTGAAATAACAAACCATACTAATAAAACTATTATTTTTTTAGAATAAAATAGCCAAAGCTATTATATATGCTTTTAGAGAGGATTTACTCCATATAGATATATTCTGAAAATTTAAAAATTACACCTGGACACGGGAATCAGACCGGGGATCTTTAGCATTGGCGTACTAATCCAAAGATCCCGGGCTCGATTCCCGTGTCCAGGTGTCATTTTTCAGTTTTCAGAAGATCATTTTTTTTTGTTTCATCATTGTAGCAACAAGAAATATTATAGTACATAAAATAATGAATTAAAAATTACTATATTCACACTTTTATATTGCTATATTATTATTATTATTATTATTATTATTATTATTAGCACCGCGTCTTACTACTCGTTCGGGTTATACGTACTTACGCTAATGTGTAATGGTAGGGTGATTGTGAGATTAAATGGAGGACCTACAGTTTAACGTGGAATACGAACCATGGTGGAGGCCTGGCATTCCACACATTCACAAGATGTCTTGTCAGAGGTGAAGGAAGGGTTTGGTAATCAGATAAATCTATTGCTGGGACCGAGGATTGAAACCCGGACCCCCAGCATACAAGTCCGACACCTTACCCCTAGACCGCCAGGCCACCCTATCTTGTTACAACTAGCCAATAAAATAAATCTTATTTTTTATACTTAGAGTAAAAACAATACAAAATATCAATTTCAAGTAAAACGTTATTATTTTATAAGCACATGCCTATTAACACAAAAAATCACGGTTCGTATGACGTCATCAACCGCCCTCATTTCGGCTGGTTCATCATCATCATCAGTACAACATTTTAGAAGCTCGCTTTTGTATTTTGTATTTTTTTTAAAGTCAACCACATATGCTGCTTCCACAAAAAAAAAAAGAAACATCTAAACGGCTATACTTTTAAGTTCGTGTTTCAATAAATGTAAATATGTTTAAGAGCTCAAATTGTTCGGTGTGAACGTTCTGCCGGCCAAAAGTGACATCAGCTCTTCTTATGGTCTTGCAGAGCATATGTTTTGGCGGATTGATACATTAGAGTAACTCTGCTAGCTGTCAGTTACCACCACTCCAATGACTGTTGGACTGTAGTTTCCGAAGCGGTGGCACGACTCAAGAAAAGGTGTCTGATGACGTCACATAGGAGACCAGAGCACGTTTTGTCTAATCACGTGGACCCAATAGGGCTATCTATCTATTTACACTGTTGTACTGTAAAGGAAGGGAAGAGAAAGATATTTTATAAGGCATGAACCCCGCATTTGCGTGAAGAAGGGGGAGGGGGGGTGATTGATCAAGAAAACCAATCATCTGCGGTACACCCCATTGAGACTCTGGTAACCGACCTCACTGGAAAACTAGACAAAACGAAACTGACGCCTTTGTCGGTCGTAACAAACAGTACTAGTCCTTAGATAAACTAATCAGGTAGTTTAAAAATAAACGCCTTACCCAACGAAACTTAATGCCTTCTCAGGCTATCTACAAATTTAAGGACACTAGAGTTTGAAAATAAATGTACAGGCAATCGTTTGGTGAAGAGGGAACCCCTGGGACGACCACGCCACAGTTTAAGGAATCATCCCCGATCCGTCCAGCCAGGATTCGAACCGATCCTTGACCTCACCTGGGTCAGAGCTGCATGATTATTTTAGTCAAGATCTCTGAAACTGTTAGTTGGGTTAACTTGACTAGACTAGACTCGAACCAGACACCCGCATCCTTCTTTCAGAAATTGAAATGAGTGGAGATAATTTGCATTTTAAAAGTTACATGATATATTGTTACATGTAAGACCCAATTCAGCGGTGGACAGAAAACACAAAAACGGTGGGGAAAAACCTCACATATATTTGTGTCCTATTTGTCATTATTTCAGTGACCTGGTGGTCTAGGGGTAAGGTGTCATACTTCTTTGGTGGGGGTCCAGGGTTCCATTCTCGGTCCCGGCAAAGATTTATCTGATTGCCAAACCCTTCCTTCACCTCTGACAAGACATCTTGTGAGTGTGAGGAATGCCAGGCCTCCACCGTGGTTCG
>CABFVX010005475.1:0-20122 GCA_902151425.1 Timema shepardi
CATCTCACAATCACCCTACCATTACACATTGGCGTAAGTGCGTATAACCCGAACGGGTAGTAAGACGCGGTGCTAATAATAATATTAATTTAATAAAACTAGAAAAATCGGTGACGTATGGTTGATTAAAGCTGATTTATGATTAAATTACTATAACAATTAAACACAATTAATTAATTTTAATCAAATAGTCTACCGACAGTAGTTAAGTCTGTGAGAAAGAATCATTCTATCATAAGAGCGGATAATGAAAGTGAGCTAAACTAGATTTTTACTAAATTAACTATAACGTTATATATAAAAGAAGTTATATACAATAATAGTCATGACTGAAAACTGGCTTGGGCATATAGATATCAACCATGTCCAAAGTTTGACCTTGTAACTAATTAATAGTCGTTATTTAAAGCACCAGTTTAACTGAGAATTTCCTCCATCTCAAAATAAAGAAGATGCCAAGTTCTACAAGTAGGCTTACAAATCTTACTGTTGGTAAGGAACATATATTCCCTCGAAATAAACTTGTTAGCTTGTGTGGTGGTATTACTGAGGGCGTCAACCGATTTACAAATCCTACTGGATACTTCTCCTTTTCCGTTCTATACTTACAATCAACTTAGTTCACATTCATTTAACAATGCACCTTTCCTTAAATACTAAATAACTCACTTATTTTGTGTGAATTCATCACTTCACGGACACGGAATGGCCATTCGAAATATAATTTCAAACTATGTTTCGTGAACTACCGAGACGTGTGGTCAGTATTTCCTCCGGCCCTTCTATGGTACTTCCAAGTACACAAATGAAGGCAAAGGTCTGCCTTTGATAATATAATGGTATTTTAATTAAAATGGCTTCTTTCTGTCGATGAATCCTCCCACACTCTTTCATTTTCAATAAGAATTCATTTCAAGAACAGTAGTCATTGATTTGTCTGAATACATGTGCATCTAAGTGTAAGCTTTAATCAAATAAGTGTGTTTAACGTTACCTGTGTAATTATTATTATTATTATTATTATTATTAGCACCGCGTCTTACTACCCGTTCGGGTTATACTCACTTACGCTAATGTTCAATGGTAGGGTGATTGTGAGATGAAATGGAGGACCTACAGTTTAACGTGGAATCCGAACCACGGTGGGAGGCCTGGCATTCCCCACAAGATAAATCTGTGCTGGGACCGAGGATTGAACCCCGGCCGCCAGCACAGAAGTCTGACACCTTACCCCTAGACCGCCAGGTCACCACCTGTGTAATTGACATGAAACACTTTTTTTATTTACCAATATGAATAGGGCCTACGTAGAAATAAACAAAACTATGAATACAGATCAGTGTATTATAATCTGAAATATCTCTGTATGGACCAAAAAATAGGCAAAATTAAAGTGGAGAAGCGATGATTGACCGTGGGACCTCTAATAAGTTTGTAAGTCGATCGTTGTCAGAAAAGGTCACAGAGCCCTTGTATGTATATGATAGCTACATGACCCACGTGGACAAAATGTTAGTCTCACAAGATGAACTGCTCGCTTACTTCCCCCTCTCTATATTTAGTACATCGGCGTCTAAAGTGTCATAGAGTTTAAAGCGCGTCAAGTTAAGCAGAAACCCGTTTCACAAAATAGCTTCGAATTCCCCAAGTAGTTTACGCCATTAAACATAGCATTAATGTTAACCTTAACGTTAAATAAACGTCCTGACGTTCGGTCATTGTCGTGTGCGCTATCTCCCTCTCTTTCCTCGTGTATCTCTCTCCTTGTCACCCTCGCGAGCTGGCCAGGGACACTATCTCCTCTCCCCCCACCGATATATGCAACCAGACACGACCGCATCCACCGCCTCGTCCGGTCATCCTGAACATGCAAATGACAGGGATGCAATTAATGATTCACTCGCTACCAACTTTATTTAATTTATTTCCCTTCCGCACCGAGAGCTCGACGTATCGTAAACAAGGCGAGATTTTCTGCTTGGCCGGCCCATGTACTCGTCATCTTGTCCGGCACGCTCATTTATACACGCCCCTATTTTCATCGGAACATTGATAACATTTTACCATATTGTTATTGAAATGTAGTAAGGAAACAACTTTTTAAATATAATCATAGCATTCAATATGAAACAGAGTTGAAATTTGGAATTTAATATAAATTCCAAAGATATGAACCTTGGATTGAGCAAAAAATTAATTGAAATTAGGAAACTCCACTATATATTCATCATAATATGAGCGAGTTAAGAACACATTAAATTAATACAATTCATATATATATATATATATATATATAACACATTAAAATAATATAATTTAAACATATCAGTTTAAGTCATGTGTGAAGATTGTCGTAAAAAGACAGATTGTATAAGTGTTAGAAAAGTAGAAGTTTATGAATTAACAATATTAAAATGATGTAAGATTATGGGTTAGTCTGAATTGAAATAAATTGAATTCTATTCTTATCTGTATTTAATGCCCTTGTTCCTTTTTTTTCTTCTTTAAATGCTGGTACATTCCAGCCAAGGTTCTCGACATGTTTCGGCGTTTTACGTCGACGCCATCATCAGGACTAAGGAATAAAAACAAAAAATAAGTTATGGTTCATATCCAGTGTGGAATATTCAGACACAATAATAAGGCTTACAAATATTAAATGAATTAATTTCAACTCTTTTCCATATTGAATTCTATGATTATATTTATATTATTATGGTTATTTATAAGTATTGATAATATCTACAGCTACATGACTTGACGTATGAAAGTAGATCCATTATATTTTCTATCTGTAAGCTGGACTGATATGATTGTACTTGGAGGTGATCTGGCGGTCTAGGGGGTAAGGTGTCAGACTTCTATGCTGGTGGCCGGGGTTCAATCCTCGGTCCCGGCACACATTTATCTGATTACCAAACCCTTCCTTCACCTCTGACAAGACATCTTGTTAATGTGAGGAATGCCAGGCCTCCACCGTGGTTCGGGTTCCACGTTAAACTGTAGGTCCTCCATTTCTTCTCACAATCACCCTACCATTACACATTAGCGTAAGTGCGTATAACCCGAACGGGTAGTAAGACGCGGTGCTAATAATAATAATAATAATAATTGTACTTGGAGACCATCCAAGATCCTCTACCTCAGGGTGTGACGTCATTACTAGTAGGTACATTTAATATAAAATGAATTTTCTCCCACCCGGTGTTTGACACGTTTATAAAATATAGATATCCATTTTTAAATCCATTACTCAACCATCATGAAGCTTGACTGTGAAGACCCGGGTTCCGGCCTCAACTGGGCCTACTATGAGTATATTTTACCACAGTTTGTTCTTTCCAAACGTATCACTACGCGGACGCTGGTATAGTTCTTTAGATTAATCCTCCTATACCTCATCTCTCTCTCTCATACATATGCATGTATATAATTTAGTGAATGATAAAAAAAAGATGAAAATAACAATAAAAAATTCCCACAGACAACAACAAAAATGCACTAATATCACAGATTTGTGCCAACAATCCAAGATAGCGTGTCATTGTTGTGCGAAAAGGACTTAAAAAAATGGCATCACAAAGTATTAAAATTTTCAACTAAAATTTCTAGACTCTGAAAGAGAGGGGCATTAGACTGGGAAAAAAAAAAAGATTTGACCTGCTTAAACAAAGGCATTAGAGCGAGAGAGAAGAGGTAAATTGTAGGGAGTAAAAAATAAACTATTACATAAAAAAAGATTAAGTAATTAAATATTGACAAAAATTAGAGTAATACGTAAAATCAAAAGATAGGGCAATGCTACTCTACAAATGACACAAACAAACAAGAAAAAAAATATGAATATGGTGATCTCATTATTAATGTAGGCTACAGCATTTAAAACGCGACAAAGAATTTAAAAGTGAACAAAACCCTTTATTAACCAGTTAAACAACATTTTTAGTTACACAATAAATAAAACCAAACAACAGTGCCCTTTAAAGGGAAAATGACATACCAAATTAGATGGTATACTCTGAAACGTTAAAATAGAAAGTTCACCAAATGACCAAATCGCCGTCATTTCTTTAGTCAAATCACAAGAGATAATTAATTTTTTTTTAAAGGTGATAGATTGAAACCATCTTAAAAAGAATTAAAATTTAACTGAATACAATCCCATGACGCTCAAAATCCATTATAGCTCCCTCATTCTTCGTAGAAAGAGATTATTAAATCAATCAATAATAAAAATAAGGTTGAAAAAATTAAAAATAAGAAAAGATTTAGTTATCCTTACGTTACTGATCGAGGTAAAAAAAATTGAGAAAGACTACATTTTAAGATTTTAAAAAGAAAGGTGAAATAAAATAGATAGAAGCAGATTACATCTGACCTTAGTGAAATGCAACGTCGAAAGATGTTACGGACGTGTAAAAAGCTACTAACGTGACCCCACGCTAAAAACCAGAAGTTAGTCAAAAATGAATTTAGAAAAATTTAATACCAAAATGAAGGCGCTAAATGGATTTGATCTAAAGTACAATGTGATTATAATTAAAAACAAATCCCATATTTCCAATATAGAAATAATTAATACAAAATACCGTAAAAGATAAATAAAAAAATGTCGGTGCCAAATCCCGCCGCTAGATGGTAGGCCCTGTCACGTAGCCTATTTTGTGTCACCTTTTGTTCCCAGGTGGGAAAGTCTTGTCCCGTTATTAATAGGTAGTCGACTTTTCCCCCCCACCAGATAGTGTTAGTGTAAAAAATATAAATAAATATCAAGACGAAGAAAGTGATATGAAATCAGCTCACTCCACGCCCGTTTCCTAAATATTAGTTTAAATCACGAATAACCAGTACATTGGCACTAAAACCCATTTCTATAATAGCCCAATATCAGCGACGGAAATTTATTGAATTGTTTTATAATTATATTTGTTATCTGAAATAGATTATAATTAACATAACAAACTCTTTATTTCTGTCAAGCAGACTAATAAAAGGCCAATGTATAGACTGGTCATTTTATTATTTGATTTAGAAACTTGGCAAACACATCATGACGTTATTTTATCACGTGACTAATAAACTAATTAGATACTTTAGCAAAATCAAATTGATACATTTTCTCACAAAACGTTGGGTAATATAAAATATATTTTCACAAAAGTTGTGTATTATAAAATACACTCCTCTTATCCTAAAAATGTTACTTTGTTTGATTCCACTGTGGCTTAGCTTATGAGATAGCGCCATAGTGTAATCAATCAAGGTAAGACCATTAACCAAACAAAGGGGATGTAAAAACCATTTACTGTTATGGGATTGGTTTTAGAGATATTTCATAATTTTCAATTACATTTGTACCTATTTAGTATTTACTAATAGGTTGTCAGATTTATTAATTTAAAATTTGTCCTAACATATTTGTGAATCTGACTTTTTTCGCCCCTTTTTAAATAATTATAAAATATAGGTGTGTGTGGTGTTGGGTTAAACATAATTCACAGTTAGCTTGCGATATTTTCCCCTTACTCCGAATGTGATTTGCTTCTCCACTAAACCTGTTAAAAAAAGAGACTCGTCTCCCTGAGCTCTAACTCATCCCCAATTGGAAACATGACCTCCCCTCTTCCCCCTAGACCACAGCAGACATTAGAATTACAAAGAAGGTCCATCCACCCTCGTCCGGGCGTCGTCCTTCCTATTTAAATTACAAGGTGGAGTTGGAATTCAAAGGACCTTTTATCTCAGCGACGAATACCTTCCCCTTCCGTGCTGGGGGCAAGCGCGCTTCACGTAGAGACGCAATCTTCCCCCTCCGTGCTGGGAGCAAGCGCGCTTCACGTAGAGACGCCACCTTCCCTTTCCGTGCTGGGGGCAAGCGCGCTTCACGTAGAGACGTAACCTTCCCCTTCCGTGCTGGGGGCAAGCGCGCTTCACGTAGAGACGTAACCTTCCCCTTCCGTGCTGAGGGCAAGCGCGCTTCACGCAGAGACGTAGCCTTCCCCTTCCGTGCTGGGGGCAAGCGCGCTTCACGTAGAGACGCAACCTTCCCCTTCCGTGCTGGGGGAAATAGCGTTTCACATGGAGGCGTCACTATTCCCTTCCGTGCTGGGGGAAAGCGCGCTTCACGTAGAGACGCAACCTTCCCCTTCCGTGCTGGGGGCAAGCGCGCTTCACGTAGAGACGTAACCTTCCCCTTCCGTGCTGGGGGCAAGCGCGCTTCACGTAGAGACGTAGCCTTCCCCTTCCGTGCTGGAGGCAAGCGCGCTTCACGTAGAGACGCAATCTTCCCCCTCCGTGCTGGGGTCAAGAGCTATTCGTTTAATTTACTGTTCCGTTAATGGCAACAGAAGGTACGAACTAAGAGTAAGATAAGGATATGTTTAAGCTTATTAATTAATAAAATATACCGTGAGGAGGCCTCGGTGATTTTAAACAGTAGGCCTATTCATCAAACCCACTAAAACAGCTCTAAGGGGTCTGGGGTGGATTGAGACAGTAGGCCTATTCATACGCCCCCCCCTCCCTCCCTTGAGGATCATACTGTTATGTTGGTACAGCTTCCTTGCCTTCATAACTGTCTGGACGCGGGGTTGTGAAGTTAAAAAAACACGCAATTTTCCTGCTATCCGCATTCGAGTGAATAACTTATAAGGCCCAACAACCACTATCAGTGAAGTGCTCTCTCTTTTTATTCGGGGAATGACGGGACTTTTGTTTTTGGAAAAAAATGTTCACCGAGATTACCACTGGGAGCTTTTTGTGTATGCAGATTACAGATAATTTCATAATTCAATATTTTGGAATGTAACACGCGCTTCTACCTGGGTTTTGACGTTTAAAAACGTGTTTGGTTTTGTAGATGCTAAACAAAAAGTTTGCATTACGTTAGGGACATTAAACTCATGCTTGTTTATGTTATGTTATCATTGAAACAAGTGCCCTTTATTTTTTCTCCCTTATGTTTTAAACAAATTTTCTATGTTACAACAAACACCTTATTTGTATCTGGATTCATTCATAACAAATGACAAAGCCATGCACGGCATTGTAATTTACAAATATCACTGTATCACGTGTTGCTTGAGGTAGTAAGTAAACAGCATCACTTACTGTTGCGTGAATGTTATCACCAGTTACTGGGATCATATTTTATTGCAATGGGGGGGGAAGAAATACAAAGCGTTCGATTCCCGTGCCCAAGTTTTAATTTGGGGGACATTTAGTTACAAATGTTCATGGTCTAATCTGAAACTCCATTTTCTGACCAATTAAGAGACGCCTACAACGGGTATTATTATAACCAGCTAAATCTAAAAGGTTCCATAAAAACCACCAGTATGATTGAGTAAGGCGAATAGGAAAAATCACAGTGATAAAACCAAACCACCCCGTCACAGGCAATAAAATATATGGCGAGCCTAACGCCCTAGACCACGATACCACTGGATTAATTTATTGAAAGAGTTATTTCGTTTAGCTTCTCAGTTAAAATATAGTCTATAAGTCGTATACTGATCTATCCTCATGCCTACTATACCTTAAACAGTAACAAACTAGCCTTGCTTTGAAAACTGCAGAGAGAGAGTGTGTGTCTAATATTACCTGGAGATAACCCAGGTATGTGAGGACCCTAGAGGCTCCTCCAGGAAATAATAACACATTACTATATGTTATCAGTGTTTCCAGATAATATCTTCCAACAGAAAAGCCAGAGGCTATGATGCTATTATTTATTTATTATTATTATCACCACGTCTTACTACCCGTTCGGGTTATACGCACTTACGCTAATATGTAATGGTAGGGTGATTGTGAGATGAAATGGAGGACCTACAGTTTAAAGTGGGATCCGAACCATGGTGGAGGCCTGGCACTCCACACATTCACAAGATGTCTTGTCAGAGGTGAAGGAAGGGTTTGGTAATCAGATAAATCTTTGCCGGGACCAAGGATTAAACCCCGGCGGTCAGCACAGAAGTCTGGCACCTTACCCCTAGACCACCAGGTCACCGATGCTATTATAAACATAGCATATGCTAGAATAGCTAGAAAACTTTCTCTTATTTTTAAACAAGAGGGTTGAGAGATAGCACAGCAAATCTTTGTTTTTCCGGACATTTTGCCGTTATATGAATTTACCTAAGTTTACCGGCCAAGTCTGTGCAGAGGAAGTCAGATGTCTTGCTGAGAAAGGATGGGTGACCATAATAAATACCGACAGCTGATGCATGCACATTTATGTCAAACACTTTCCTTGTTTGGTTTCACTTTTATGTTTGTAAATGTATAAATTATCGTGTTCTAGCTCTAAATTGTCGTTTTCTTTCTTTGCAGGTAAGAACGTTCCTAATGAACAGCTCACACCTCACCCTGAAAGTAAGCTTTATATTTACATTAACAATCAAAGTTATATATCTATTTGAACGCCGAATGGTCTAAGGAATCACTCTATCTCATTATACTGGTCTGCTGACTACGGGGGAGATCGGGGTTCAGATCCTGGTCAGGTCTATTGAGGGTGGTTTTCCTTAAATAGTTTACCAACCCTCCTTCCACGCAAATTTGGGTAAGCTACTTATATAATGCTTCCTTCCTCATTAAGAGTAATTAACATATAAACTGAACAAGTAGTACGACGCAGTGATTATATATATATATATATATATAATTAATGTTGAACTAATTTACTCGCTTGGAGATTTATTAACACACAAACGAATTACTTTTATATAATTTAATTGGTGGACATACGGACGCTGTTTTGACCAATTTCCTGATATCATATACAAGTTTTGGGGCTGTAAGATTTACACAGGAATCGCAACACGTATAAACCATAGCACTTTGTGATGTGCAATTATTTGACCCGGGTTTGTAACTTAGTTGCTCAGTCTAGGGCAGGGGGGGGGGGGNGGGGGGTCGGCAATATATCTGGGGCCCCGATCGACTTACGCTTATCGAAGGTTCCATGATCACTCTTTGTTTTTATATTCCAGTTTTGATTTTCTTTTTCTAACTATAACTCTTATACTTATTCCTTAAATGCAACCTTTCCTTTAATAATTATGCACCTTATGTCCACAAACACATATCATATAAATAAAATGCAATTTTTTCTAATCAAACTACTTTTTATCTTAAAAATATAGTAACTATACAATTATTATGAAACATAAGAAACGTGGGTACTTCTTAATACTGGCTAATTTCCAAGGGCAGAGTAAGTTTAGAACATCATTTTAAATTTCTTTAGATTTATCAATCATCATCATCATCACAAGGAAAAATATAGTTTTAAATAAATATTGCAACTTTTGAAAAGTCTTCCAAACTTCATGAACATTTATAGAAGACTCTGTTTTCAAATGCTTGGTGACTTTGGGCTGTTTTTCTGCTTAAGATTTTTGTAATAAAATCATCACCCATGCTTTTGAAGGAAGTAAAGTGTTCAAAAATTGTACCATGAAAATTTAATCTCGTATATGTCACTTTCCCAGAAAATTGTGTAACCGCAAATATAATGTTATTGATTGTTAGTCTTTACCTTGCAGTTCCAAAATGAGTTCATTCAACCACGGTACCAATAATGAATGAAAATTGTGTTATTAATTCCATATTATTTGGTACTGGGTCGAAGATCATGTCCATTTATGCAAGAAACTACGCTTTTATTTAGCCGACAAACATCCAGTAGCTCTGCTTTCTCACAGTTCAATTCTCATCTCTATTTTATAATTTACAGATGCTGTAAACAATAATTATTAAAACCGCCTTCATAATATCCTCCGTAGCTAGGAATTTTTTATAACGAGGTTGAGAGTGAATTATACAGAAACTTTTATAGAAAAGATTTAAATTTTTGGTCTTTTTTGACATGGTGAAAGAAAGCTTGTCATTTCACGAGCCCCAGCTATGGTTATGCTGGTTAACTTTTGAATTGGTAAATTTTCCTCAAGCAGTTCTTAAATTTTCATAAATATCTTATCATGTAGTTGTTTCAGTTATTATAGTGATTTTTCATAAATTCATCTCTACTTGAAACATCATTGAAGCTTGTTTTAACAAAAATGCTTATTTGTTGAGCTGTAACAACCAAAGAATTTGATTCATCCATTTGTAGACTGTTAGGAAATAAAAGGATTCTAATCAGCCTCAAGTTGTTTGATTACATACAGTAGACCCATGGCTTCTTTGGTGCTGACTGACAGCTCACAGCTGACAGCTGACGGCTTTGAAAAGCTACCAGACCAAATTACGTATTCTTACGCCGAACCAGACGATCCGCAAAAACATGTGTTAAGCAGCTGTCACTTCTGACACTCAAAATTTAGGTATATACCTAAATGTTGACTGCCAGAAGTCAGCTGTGAGCTGTCAGTCAGCACCAAAGAAGCCATGGGGCTACTGTATGTGGCCATGAGCTCCAATAGACGTGTCACAGTGCAAGCTGATATCTGGACAAAATCAATAGCAGTTAATTGTAATTATGTATTTTAAATTCAGCAAATAGTTTTACAGCAACTTTACAGGCTTCCTTCGCAAATTCTACATAGGTGAAAGGTTTTTTCCTTCCTTGCCAACACATGAAAACTTTAACTGGAACTACAGAAGCGGCATACCACTCGGCGAAAATCCATTGACCTCCTAGGAAAAGGGACAGGTTCAAAGTACCAACATTTTAAAACAAAGAAAGCTAAGCTTCGAAAAACAGTTTGGGTCTGATGTCAATGTCGGTGTAAAAACTTGCACTGGAAATCTTTTACATGAATCTCCCTCTCTCTCTCTCTCTCTCTCTCTCTCTTTGTTTATTTGACACATCTCCCCTTAAACTGGAATAGAATAACTTTAACAATTACAAAGAAAAAATATTTTGGTCGTTCTCAAAAAATATGTAGCATACGTGCGCCCGATTTTCTCCCAAGATGGCGTCACTCGAGCGTCCCCATATTAACGTGGTGACCTGACGATGAGGGTAGAGTTTAAAGAAAATATACCCCGAATTGCGCGAAGGGAGATTGGGGGAACAATTTAGGGAAAAATAATCTCGCTACACCCAATTAGGATTCAAACCCCTATTGTTAAATTAGTTGAAAACGTTTAATAAATTAACGAAATAATTATGTAGCTCAGTAGTATATTCATGTATAGCTGTGATTTATTGATATTTTACCCCACACCAATGGCCACGTGAGCAAACACGTCAGTCTCACTCAATTTGGATTTCAACTGGTTAGGGTTTTAATTCTGTTTGTATGTAATGAGTTTTTTTAAGCGACTTTTCATTCTTCCTCTGCAGTCTACGGGAATGCGGGTGCATCTTAAATAAATTTTACCTTCCTCATTTCTCCCTTGTAAATATGCGAGTGGTAAGACGCAGTGCACTCAACAATCAAACTACACAATGAATGGAGCCGGTTAAAGAGAGTGCGACGCAGTGTTTAAACCGTCCAATTAGACTACAAGCGCATTGAGCCGTAAGCCGCTCTTTACACTGTCATCACACTCGGCTTAGGGGTGAGGGGGGGGGGACCTTGCAACCATCAAACAATCAAAACAGCAATGTTCTTGTGTGTTGTTTTTACTGCGGTCGTAAAAAAGAGTTCTCCATGTTTCCCGGCGGGCACATGGGTTTCCGCGTCATTTCGCGGTTTGCGATTTGTATCGGGTGCTTATCGACCACTGCTTTTTTTTTTAGGTCGGGGGATATAGGGAGGGGGGTAAATTTAAAGCAGGTGGCTTTTTGTAAAACTATTTCGATGCTATAATCTCTTTTTAATACCCTCAGGGTCGTGTAATTTAGGCAAATCCCATTTTCAATTAGAATTTCCCTGAAAGGTTATTTATGGAAGCAGACTGCTTATTCCTTCCGGTGTAATTTTGTCGACTTAATTTTCTCAAACACGATGGCTCATTAACACAGGCTTTGATGGCTAAAAACCGACCTTATATTTAAAAATAATTGTTAGTCGAGTAAAACATGGAATTCATTGAACGGCTGATAGAGAATAAGTAATAATTAATATCCTTAAACCATATTTTTGAAAAATAGACTGGTTCCCGGAACCTCAAATATTATTTTTCAACGTTAAAAAACGTGAATGTTTATGAACATAGCATAATTTGTCACAAATATGAATGTAAATATATTGTTTGAAGTCACTCTTTTCCTTATAATTATAAAATTCACGTTTTCTCTATATTTCTACTCAAATCTAATTCATCATTTCATTCTGACAACTTATATTTTGTGCTTTAGAGTTCATAGTGAACACGGCTAACATTTATTTTATTTATTTATTTATTTATATTTAGCACCGCGTCTTACAACCCGTTCGGGTTATACGCTTTAAGTACTAATTACACTAATGGCTCAGGAATTGGGAAGGTTTAATCCGAGGAAGTGAATCCGCATTTGCGTGGAGGGAGAGTGGGAAAACCATTTAGGGAAAAACCTCCCCCAGTTCACCCGACCGATATTCGAACCTCGATCTCCCCGTCCTCAGCAGTCGAGCTCAACACGACTAGCGCGTTAGCCAACTACGCCACCGAGGCGGGTAACATTTATTTAACTGTATATTATTACTCTGTTGACTTTCAAACACACGCAATATAAAGGGTTAGAGGTAGTTGTTTGCTGTCAGTCTTATTTTTTATTGTCACTACTCTAATTGCCACGTGAGGTAATGGATTTCCTCTCTGTACAGAACCTCTACATAAACAGTACTTGTTCAGCAAGAAGTACCTCTCTACGGCTGTTGCCACTTAAAACGGGAAGGACGAGGAGGACAGAAACGGAGAGAGAGGGAAACTGAATATTATAATGACGTCACTTGTTGCTCGCACTTTACTCCTGAGAAGATCTTTATCATAAGAAGTCGTGTTTATTTATGTAGAGTGTGTTCAAATATCTAGTAATTTTTTTTGTTTGAGAGAGAGAATCCTTTCTCCTAAAAATAAGAACACGAAACCTATTTAAGAGAAACTTTTAGCTTAACAGCTTGTAAAGTCTCACAGGATTTGAAAATTAGCGGGTTCAGGGGATAAAATAAAGTTGAGTGAAACTCTTAGGTGTAATGTTTAGACCATGAGTGTTTTGTCTTCTTTGAACTACGTCCTGATAAATAATGTAAGCTAAGACATACTTATTTTGTGTCGACTTTCTTAAGAATACCCTTTTACGAATGATATAGCGAGCTTCACACAATAAACTTGAAAGCACTTACTTTGAGAAAAATACCGGAACAAGAGATGAGTTATTAAATACCAATGCACTGAGCTACTGACACGCTTCTACCCCCACTACAGCACATTTATATTCAGATTTTCTTTCTTGTTAATTGTTAGCCCACATACCATTTCATAAATAGCACAACCAATATATATAACAATATGTTCAGCCTACGTCAATCGTTCACTGAAGTTACGCTGGAGGGTTGGGTCTAGGACATAGAAGTAAGAACCAAATAGCCAAAGCTATTATTTATGCTTTTAGTGAAGATAACTTCATATATATATATATATATATATATATATATAATATATAATATATAATATTCTGAAAATCATGGTGGCTACAGACAGGGAAAACAAGGAAATGTCAGGGAATTAAAAATATGTCTAAGATATCCCATTAATTTCGCAACTAAACACTAAAACAAAAGTTAATAATACCTAAATAAAATCACATGTTAATTTTTAAGATAACTGATAAATCTGTTTATGTTTAGTAGATACAAACTTTTTTTTAATGTGCGATCAAAAATAAAGAAACAAAAGTCATCATCCACCATTAAAACTAGAAAAAAGTAGTCAGGGAAAATTGAAAAGTGACACCTGGGCACGGGAATCGAAACCAAAGGTCCCGGGTTCGATTCCCTTGCCCAGGTGTCATTTTTTTTCAATTTTCAGAACATAGAAGTAACATAGGATGTATGAATGAATGGAGGGTTTGTTTGAGAAGAACTTAGACGTCTTTTAGTTGACTGTTTTGTGAAAGTTTGGTCAAGTTATCCTTCTAATGCGTTTGCGCGTATTTGATTAGGAAAACCTTTTTATCTGTTCCCGTCTTCGTGGTTCTGAACTCTACAGTTGCAATCCAATGCTTACATTGCGATAAGTATGACCTGTAACTTGTGACAAGGTGCGTCAAGGTTGTATAGTCTGTTTGTTTGTTTAATCGGTTTTTATTTTAACATTTAACCATATACATAAATACATGAATAAAAACACGAGAAACATAAAGGGACAAACATTAACACCAGCCCCGAAGGGCTCTCGAAAATGGACACGACATAGGGATACGTAACAAACACAACAAGAATGGTAATGGCGCCCATTCGGGCTGATATTTGCGATCTGTAGGTTAGGGGTGGAATTTTTTTTTCAAAAAAACCCACCCCGTCGCTCATAGCGGGTCGCCAGGACCAGGACAACACGTACAACGTACAAAGGAGAGGGACAGACGGAAAACAGTGGGAGGGAATAAGAAATGTGGGAAAACATAAAGATATGAATAACATGTGTAATTGGAAAGTTTCTAGTGAATGATGTCCTTGGTTAGCTTAGACTATTTTGCTCGAAAATGGCCAACCCACAATAACAATTGGCTGTTCACTTGCTCTCCACAGAGGGCTGGGGGGTAGTTCTCACATACACCGCTAGAGACAAATATAACTGGCGTGGGTAGGGGGTATGGTGGGAGCTCTCGCGATGAAGCTCAAAGATAATAATTACGAAAGAGATTCGAAGGGCTGGCATATATTTTTAACTTTATTTCGGGGAATTGCGCGTTATGCAAATCTACTTTTGTTGTATGACGTGCAGTTTAGTTGGATAACATCGGTTAGACACGCACGCATACGAGACGGATGTAGACACTGTGGCTGGCATGTGAACTACGTGCGTGCCGGCCTCTACGGACCAGTCGGTCACTGCAATACCATTGTCTTTGGTGTATTTCCCTCCAAGTTTGGCACATGAATTGGAAACTAACCTAGAACAAGAGCAATATGAGAAGAACCTTTTTAGACAAAACATATATAGAGAAACCAAAGATATTGACGTATTTTAATATTGATACAATCTTTTCAAAGTGACCAACAAAAAATACATATTGGTGGATGAATACATGAACATAGGGCGATAATTAAATATATGCTATGTCTTCTTTTGATGCTTAGTTATTGTGTTTGAAACTGTATATTTACAACATCAACATTATATATATATATATATATATATATATATATATATATAGAATGGGGCTTTAAAAATGTTTTTATTTTTTATGTTTTCCTAAGAAACAACGCATTTAAAAAAAATCCGTCAAAGGTTGTTTGTTTTGGGAAAGAAATCGAATAGTAGTTTTTATTTGGTGGAGTATTTAAGGTCATTTCAAGGTCAGCTCTGTTTTTTAAGTAGGAATTTGTGTTTTTTACTACTATGTCTTATTATTCAATGCAAAAAAAAGCTTTTTTTTTTGTACAGTTTCAATTTTCAAATTTAATGAACTTCCCAATTTAGCATAGCCCCTGATCAACGGCTTGGGCGTGATATTGTTACGAACACAATCGAATTCGAAGTAGACATGTTTAGGAACTAGATCAAAATTATGTTCATTTTAACATTAAACTTTACCGTTACCTGAGATACATTAATGGATTAGGCTTACATAATTAATAACGGTCCAAATAATGTAGAAGTTATAGACTAATGCATATGGAAATATATTAATGTACTAAAAATACAAAAAAAATGTACAAATACACAAGTATTTCAACACTTAGTGTACATTTGGATGATGATGGTCTTGGGGTAAAGTGCTCACTTCATGACCAATTGTTCGTGGGCTTAAACCCATCTGGGATCAACAGGTTTTTCTTGAGCGATAAAAATCCATAGCACAGCTCTCTTTGGAGGGTAAATAAAGCCACCGATCCCATATGGACTGTAGCATGTAAAAGAACTCTGGACGGTATGTGAAAATACCTTTACCGACAAAATTTGTAAGCCCTTTCACTCTTGCTCATAGAAATTCTTGTGGGCTGATTTAATCTGTCAGTTCAGAAAGTGCGCTTTAAATACCTAAAAAAAAAATGTTTTTTTGTTAAATTATTAGTTTCATTTCCTGGCCTTCAAAGCTGAGAGGAGACCTTTTGAATCACCTCAATGCCTTTCGCCAACTCCCAGTTAATAATATCGCAAGATCGGAAATTCTTGACTGTCCCCCGGTAGATCATGAATATAGTTTTAAGTTTCAACTTACAAATACTCCACTCTCATAAATATACACACAGATAATCATAAATAATGTTAGGCTTAGTGAGAGGGTTACGAGAAATTCTATAAAGTCTCATTCAGCTATGACTGTCAAAACGTCTAATATTTCACAATCCTTTGGCTTCTTCCAGCTCAATCTCTGCTGCTTTCAGGTGCCTTCTCAGCCTTGGCATTTCTATTTAAAACGCATTCTCGTCTACCTAATCGTAAGAAGTGGTCAATTTTTCTATGGGCATCATTAACTCTTCTTCAGTGACAGTTATGAGATACTTGGCTTGAGCAGCCTCAAATATGGCTGCCACTTCCTTGATGGCTCGTGATCTGATCTGGAGTTCAGAACGAAAGAGATAAATACACCAAGTATTGCCCTCTTATCTCATTATTGGAGTGTGAGTCCAGCATCGTTTGTCTGCTTCTCTGAAATCACAATCTTGAACCTGGCTCTATCGACCAACATTCCGTGTTGGTTTGATCTGTTCAAGTTTATGCTCTACTAGATGACTGCGATCCTCGCGCAGAAAAAGTATCTGCACCGCTACCGTCCAAATTTTCATGTGGATACCAAAGAGATTCACTCATCACCACAAATATATCGAAAATTTCACTAACTAGCTGAGCACTCCAACGTGTTGTAGATAGCCCTTTAGCTGACACCTCAGTAAGGTCAAATAACACATTCTATCAATGGGTGGAAAGAGAACATTGCCTCAAGAGTTAAAAAAAAAAAGTCACACGCAATGCATTTTCAGCAAAAGCGTGCTGGCCACACAAATCAAGAACATTTTTCCATACTTGCATCCCCCCCCCCCCNCCCCTCCTTAAAAGGGGAAATCCTGTTAATTATTTCACTTCAACTTATCTATTGTTGATTTAAATTTTTAGTGTAAAATTAGGAGATTGATACTTAAAGTTTGGCTTTAAAGTCGACAGAATCAGCGACTATAAAAACACCAGCAGCAAACGTAAGTAACAGCGCGTGCAGACTAAACCAAGTATTTCAAGGCATCATTGTAATTTGGTAATAATGGGAGTTCCTAGCGGATCGCATGTGCATTATAAGGTTCAAAAAACTAAAACTAGTATAGAGATTTATCCTTGTAAGTATATTAATAAAGTACGTGTTTTTGTGGTTATAACTAACTGAAACAATGATATTTTTCTAAATAATGCATTTCTCCTGAAACACTTGAACAGAAATTTCACAGACAGTGATTTTGGTGTCACTTCATCTGATGGTGTCAACCTGGTGCAGTAAGCACCCCCATGACCCCCTAGTGATGTCACTGATGTATACTATAAAATTATATCTTTGAGAGAACATTTAATGTGGCGTGACCCGCTACTTGAGATCAGGCTAGCCAACCACATATTGAAAAACACAAAAACATTTTATTTTAATGTTCGCGTCACTCTATTGGGATCCGCTTATGGGAAATATGTGCCCGAAAACAAAGTACGAACATTTGTTCTCTAAAATTAGGCATTCTTGAGAATATTTGATGTGGTAGAACAATTTTAGCTCTTACTATTCCGTACCCCGTAGAAAACTTGAACTCAAGTTGGCCCGCCACAATTAATGTTATCTTAAAGGCCTAATTTCACAGCAAAAATGTTCATCTTTGAGCACATAAGCACAAATAAACACAAACGATAGAATAAAAAAATTCTGCAACATGGCAGGCCAACTTGAGTTACGTGTAAACTAAGCTGCGGAGACATGCTAGATAACTGTCTCGCTATCTGGCCACGTCACACTGTCTCGCTATCTGACCACGTCTTAATTTTTCACTATCTGACCACGTCGCACTGTCTCGCTACCTGACCACGTCATACTTTATCACTATCTGACCACGTCACACTGTCTCGCTATCTGGTCACACACACACTATCTGACCACGTCACACTTTATCACTATCTGACCACGAGTGATGTTTCTCAGCGCTTGTTCGATAAAAGTTGTCGTCTTGTACGCAGTGTGTATTTGTGCGTGCACCCTCCCTCAATTTCTTGCAAGGGTCGTTGACTAGGCCGTATATGTACTTTAAGTCGTTAGAATTAGATTAAGGGACGTAAAAAAGGGAGGGATACGACGTGGGAAGCTACTACTGGCCCTCCACCCTCCATCCCCAGTCAATATCGGTGGGAGGTTTGGAGGAGAAGGATGTCATACCTTTATTTTTATTACTATAGCAACGCCGTTTCTTGCTGCCAACCCCCTCCCCCCCACGTGATAGTTACCGGGGGTAAGAGGGGTTATCCAAGTGGCTATATCTTGTCTAAGTGGTGATTTCCGTCTGTTTCTCTTCCTACTTCACCCAGAAATAAAGAAACAAAATGAAAAGGCTTCTTATAGCTCGCTGTGGTAGCCGGTCATTTTACTTTGGTACATGATGAACTTAGGTATGATGGAGCTAATATGTGGCCTTTGTGCATCACCGACACTCGATATTGTGTAGAGATGGCGATTACTGTGGAGTGCCGGCGAATAAACAATCAAAACTCAACATATAAATAAATCAATTACAAGACATTCACTACCGACACCTTTGTGCATCGCCCACACTCGATATTGTGTACAGTAGCCACATGGCTTCTTTGGTGCTGGCTGACAGCTAATAGCTGACTTCTGACAGTCAACATTTAGGTACATACCTACATTTTGACTGTCAGTAATGACAGCTGCTAAACACATGTTTTTGCAGATCATATGGTTCGGCGTAGGGATACATAATTTGGTCTGGTAACTTTTCAAAGCCGTCAGCTGTCAGCTGTGAGCTGTCAGTCAGCACCAAAGAAGTCGTAAGGCTACTGTAGATATGGCGATTACTGTGGAGTGCCGGCGAATAAACAATAAAAACTCAACATATACAAGACACACACTACCGACACCTTTGTGCGTCTCACCACTGAGCTTACAGCTCGGCACAGCTGAAATGTTCCTCTTTAATGTTTATTTAATCTATTCTGTTTGAGTCGTACTAGCTTTATAAAGTCGTATTTTGATTTTTTTTAAAAAGCAATCGCCTTAGAATATGTAACAACTTCTAATGAAAAAAAGAACTAGTCTAGTTCTACCTGGTAATTATTACAAATTAGATAAATTTGATACATTTTGTTACATATTACTATTGAAAATATTAGAGAAGGTCCTAAAAAATATTTAACTTAAAACAAAAGCTTTTTTAAATAATTGGAGTGTAAATGGTTCATCAACAAGAACAAATCTGGCGTCCGGGATTCAATCCTTGGTCCCGGCACAGATTTATCTGATTACCAAACCCTTCCTTCACCTCTGACAAGACATCTTGTGAATGTGGGGAATGCCAGGCCTCCCACCGTGGTTCGGATCCCACGTTAAACTGTAGGTCCTGCATTTTATCTCACAATCACCCTACCATTACACATTAGCGTAAGTGCGTATAACCCGGATGGGTAGTAAGACGCGGTGCTAATAATAATAATAATATTAATAATAACAAATGAAATGCTGAAAATAATTCTAAAGAACGTTTGAACACCAACTAATAATCAGTTTTAAAAGCTTACAAAAGAACTAGATGGTGTTAATTTAACGTATGAGTGTTGGTAAAAATGTTCCAAGCTCCCGTCGTCTACTCCATGTGTTATCAGTACAACGTCTTGGGTTGGCACTCTTGTGTTCTGTTATAACAGAGGCAGGATGTGTTCTTTTAGAACAGAGGCAGGATGTGTTCTGTTATAACAGAGGCAGGATGTGTTCTGTTAGAACAGCGGCAGGATGTGTTCTGTTAGAACAGAGGTAGGATGTGTTCTGTTAGAACAGAGGCAGGATGTGTTCTGTTAGAACAGAGGCAGGATGTGTTCT
>CABFVX010005475.1:25787-50509 GCA_902151425.1 Timema shepardi
GGGGTCCGGGGTTCAATCCTCGGTCCCGGCACAGATTTATCTGATTACCAAACCCTTCCTTCACCTCTGACAAGACATCTTGTGAATGTGGGGAATGCCAGGCCTCCACCGTGGTTCGGATCCCACGTTAAACTGTAGGTCCTCCATTTCATCTCACAATCACCCTACCATTACACATTAGCGTGAGTGCGTATAACCCGAACGGGTAGTAAGACGCGGGGATAATAATAATAATAATAATTTAACCCTGTCTCTACATCGGTGCTTTTGGAACTTTGAGAAAGTTGGTCCAGACTGTTGATAAAATTGCATCTGTTATTCGCAACGTATCTGGTAGTGTTTCGGAGCATTTAAGGACATCGTTGTGTTCTCAAACTTTCCCCTGTTAGGTATGTTTCTCAGGGAAACCTCATAATAGCAAACTTAATTTCCTTGGACAAGAACCCATTCCTTCCTTCTCCGCGACTTCCCTTAACAGAGATATAAAGAAAAACTTTTGTTTTTAAAATGTTGGTACGAGGGGATTTCTTTGTGGGAAGCAGTAACACCATTTAAGAGGGTTAAGAAGGGGTGGGGGGGAGGAGTAAACTTTTGTTTTGAACTTCACAACAATATTGCCGGGGATGTCTCCATTAGTGGTATTTAAAAAAAAAAGTCTTTGAAAATCTAAATCCATAGACAACGAGGGCTGCCTCAAACAAGGGAAAACTTAGAAGGAACGAGGGCAAAGAAAAAAAAAGGCTTTTTAATATTACAAAAAAGTCAAGGTATAAGGAAAATATTCACCTTATTCTTTGTAGCAAATTCAGTTCCACCCCACACCATCAGTCCCTCTCCTCCACCGGTTTTCATATATAAATGGCGCTCTTATATAAAAGATAAAAAAAAAAGTTTAAAATATTTAAAACCGTCTCAAAGAGATTCAGAATGTAACTTTTTTTTTATTTAGAAACTGGAGGGGATGAGTGGAGTTGGGGTGGCATTTCGTTACGACCCTCTGTTGAGGATTGTGTTAAGACTCCGTTTCCTCCGCGGTGTTGGGAGTCGCGACGAGGAAATGGGAGAGTGAAACAATGGCGCAAACTCATACTGAGGGACAAATTATGTCAGTAAAGATTCGTCAACTTATAATTTCCATAAATATCGGAATAATTCATATTGTTTAGTGTTGGGTAGGTGCCAAAATTGTATCTCTTCTAGTTATCGGTTCCAAATGTCACCTAATCACACAGACCAAGCTAAAATAATGTGGTTATTTCCGAGGACATGTACATAAACTGACGTCGCGATAGGCAAACGGGCCGAGAGATGTCGTGACGCCGTGAGATAAATATTGATGCAAACTGCAATACACTCACGCTGTGTTGGGCTGTCGATAATTCAGGTGCATTCACCTTTTTTTCATTGTAATAATATCTTATATCCACCGCGTTCATATTACTATACACTTTATAATGAAAATTTTAAATAAATAAACCATTCTACATTAAAATAATATAAAAATGTATTTTGTTTTCAATGTTAGTACAAGGAAAAATAAGATCTATGCAAAGTATAAAGTAATTTTGAGTAGTATTTGGGTAATTTATGTAGCCTAGGTTAAAACTATTTGTAAAGTAGTTATAACCATGAGAGTGGGCTATTTTTTTAAAACGCATTCAAATAAACTGTCGTTTAAATATATATTTTGTATTAAGTTTGTCTCAAAAGTTTTACAACAGTTATTTTAAAGTAGTATAACATAATTTCTCGACCAACTTACTCACTTTACGAAGCAAAGCAAGTATCCTTTGTAATGACGTCAGTGTCGATGGCACGAGTTTATTGTAATCATTGGTCACTAAATCATGCAGCAAGAAACCACCAGATGCGCTTTAATGTGCCGATGATATTTCGTGATACCAATAACTACCCTGGTACACTCCCCCCACTTCCCTTTATAACCGCCCTCTCCACGCATACAAAATATTTCAATAAATCTACCCTTAATGTTCACAACGATGAAAATTTTAGTAACGGTTAATTTCAACGTAGATTTTCTCGTTTGCTTTCGCTTATTCTCCCCCCCCCCTTCCCCCTCCTCGAGATGCTTGTGAACGCGTCATTGTAGCAAGGTCGTTCTTTTCCACTCTCCTTGACGGGAGGAAGGGGGGGGGGGGGAAGCAGGGGAATGGAGGAACGAAAAAAAAAAAAAAAAAGATGAATGGATTCAAGCCTTGAACAACACGACCGACCGAGACGGAGTGGTCTTAATGGTCTGTGACGTTGGAGCCGCCTGCAAGCAGATAGCAAGCTCGGACGGTCGGGGCCTGCCAGGGGAAAAACAACCTTATGGGTGGGAGATGGAGAGAGACAACGACTTGAATTAATAGTTAGGTCTTTATCGTAAAAATGTCACACTTGTTTTTAGATCGAATCATGTAGTCACTGATACATATATATATATGTTCGTTGAAATATCGGTACGATCTATGTTCAAAACGGTGGCTCTCACGAATTAATTACCGGTACTTGAACAACTGGAATAGGAGGTTATTTTTCTTTTTAATATGTCAACTAGGTGACCTGGTGGTCTAGGGGTAAGGTGTCAGACTTCTGTGCTGGTGGCCGGGGTTCAATCCCCGGTCCCGGCATAAATTTATCTGATTACCAAACCCTTCCTTCACCTCTGACAAGACATCTTGTGAACGTGGGGAAAGACAGGCCTCCACCGTGGTTCGGATTCCACGTTAAGCTGTAGGTCCTCCATTTCATCTCACAATCACCCTACCATTACACATTAGCGTAAGTGCGTATAACCCGAACGGGTAGTAAGACGCGGTGCTAATAATAATAATAATAATAATAATATAAAATTGTTTGATGAAAAAGAGTTCAAACTGCTCTAGTAAACTTACACACATAAAACCTACGTGTGTACGTATCTAGGTAAGTAAAGTCCTTAGATAACAAGGCTCTAGCATACAAAGAGAGAGAGAGAGAGAAAACAGTAAACAGGAAGAAGATTGGTGGAGATAAATGGGAGCTAGAGTTTTAAAAAAAGCGTGCGAAGAATAAGAACAAAACAAAGCCCGTAAAGTAGGTTAGAAAGAGAAGGTAATAAAGAGTATGAGAAATATTAGTGTGTGAGCCAAGAAGAGGCACGGCCAATAAGAGAGGGAGACTGTCATGTCTTCATAATCCCTGTCCCCCCTCGCGCGGGGCACAATTATTAGATGATTAATGATAGAAGAGGAAGATAAAATAACACCGGGGGGAAGGAGGTAGCATGCTAGAGGGCCAAGTTTTGATCAAAAGTTAAACTACCACTTAAAAAAAGTTTTTTTTTTGCGCAGCTGGCTTTGACATATCTATACTTATTTTCTACTTACCAAAATTTTCAGTTCTAATATTTCGTTCGTCTATTTTACTTTAATTTTCATTCGACCGTGCATATTCGAACTTGATATTTATTCATTTAATACGCCGAGCTAGTTTTAAGCTCCGACATTTGTACAACTTTTGTTCTGTGATTTGTGTTTTTGACTCCGATGATCTTAATTAGATTACATTGAGTACGAGCTCTCGGTCACGGCTGTTAGGTCTAGTTAAAAACTTCCTAGAGAGCGCTTTGCGATGATTTTAACACTAACTTTATTGTGGACATTTCATTAAAGTTGGCGAGCGTAAGAGAAAAAAAAAAGTATCAAGATTATTGTAAAGGCCAATTGTCACTCTTTAAAAGGTCGACTTTGACTTTAGAAACATTTTATTTCTTCTTTCCCCCCCCCCCCCCCCCCCCNNNNTTGGCGCCTTTTAAAAGGTCGGCTTTGTCTGTAGAAACATTTTTTTTTTTCCTTCCCCCCCCCCCCTCTCCCTATCTCGTCTTTTTTCCCCCTCCTTCTACAGGAAATATGTGTAACGAAACTAACTTAATGTCAATTTCCAGCCAATTACGTTTAACTTTTATTCTTATTTTTATTACTACAATTTATTTTACACCGTCTCAAAGAGAAGGGAAAAACTCTTCCATTTTATGTATTCTCTAAGCTGAACTGTCTAGTCAGTTGGGAGTCTGGCTGCCATACATTGTTTATGTGTGTATTTAATACGAAATAAATGTTTGTCAAAATTTAATGTTCACATAAGTAATAAAATATTGGTTAGATTCTAGTAGTAATAGTAGAAGTATTAATAACAACTGTAGCAGTATAATGTTGCTAAAATAAATTTTAAACAGGACAATTTTAATAGAAAAAACCCTTATTTAACATCCAGGAAAGTACTAGATTTACTTTCACACATACACACACACACACTCACACACACACACACATATATATATATATATATACATGTATACATACGTCAATTCATGTGATCTGCAGCTGTCACTAATGATAAATATTATTAAAACCCATATAATAATAATATATTGACATATTTTCTAAAATGATCTTTTTATCAAAATTGGACTGTAGATATAGCGTAAACTTTATTACATTCATTCAATATTATTTATATATTACGAAAAATACTAATTATTCAATCTTTGGGACACACATTCACATTTTTGACGTCATAACTTGTAACTAATTAATCAACTTTTGCTTGAACCTTAAAAAGTCGAATAATATTAACTTAAACGCACAATAGACCTTGACCTATCTAATAAGACGGACATCAACCTAAACACGTACTAGCTTTCCTCACTGCTGATAAATCCTGGGCCTTATCTTTAAAATTCGCATTCCACCTTCACTGGAACGAATCAACCAATAGAAAGAATGCAATACCAAACGATGAGGTTTTTTTTAATGAATACATATAGGTGACCTTGCGGTCTAGGGGTAAGGTGTCAAGACTTCTATGCTGGTGGCCTGGGTTCAATCCTCGGTCCCGGCACAGATTTATCTGATTACCAAACCCTTCCTTCACCCCTGACAAGACATCTTGTGAATGTGGGGAATGCCAGGCCTCCACCGTGGTTCGGATCCCACGTTAAACTGTAGGTCCTCCATTTCATCTCACAATCACCCTACCACTACACATTAGCGTAAGTGCGTATAACCCGAACGGGTAGTAAGAAGCGGTGCTAATAATAATAATTTAATGAATACACTAAATCATATACGTTTTAATAAACTAAGTATGGGTGTTTTTGTGTCTCGTCGCGGCAAGAGCTGTAAATTGGGAGTGTGATGAGGTAATTATAAATTGATCGCCTGCAACACCCTCGCGGTGTACTTTATAATTGAAGTCCTTTGTGTGCGCGCTATTTTCCAGTAGAATGCCTCGCCGAGTTCGTGGGCAAAACGGCCTGTAGGGGCAACATCGTCACTCAGACGCACACGCGTTGAGGAATCAAGATGGCAAGCAAAGAGCGTTTTTATAACGATCATGAGACCTGTGGACAAGTGGGCTGAATGTCAGGCTCATCTAATCCCATTTTACCAGTGATAGGGGAGGTCAGGGTTCGAAAACCCGCCTGGTAAGTCTAGTTTTTTTTGTTTTCTAAATGCTATCGCCTCATCTTTTTCGTCAGTGGTGTAGATAAATGCATATAGCCCGGATGGTTAGTAAGACGCGGAGCTAAAAAAAACAACGCATTATTATTCATTTAAGTGAAAAATGATAACCTGGACACGGGAATTGAATCCAGGACCTTTTGGCTTTGCGCTCTACCATTGAACCGTCCTTGTTCGTCTCTTAATCAAGGTCATCTCTCACTAGTTATTTGGTGTCCAGGATATTATTTTTCCCTTGAGTGAATTTGATTGGTCCTGTGGATAGCCATCACACATGGATTAACGCATTTGTAGGTTACTATAGTCGGTTCACCATAGGAAGAAACTCAGTGCAGATAGCAACTAATCTATATTAATAATAACAATAAAAATATATATATGTGTATGGATTTTTATTACGAATGCACATTTGTAACACCATTTGGAAACTACAAACATATTTACTGAGGTCAACATTGATACAACTTTACTCTATTATTATTACTATTTTATATATTATTGATATCTATCAAAAATGAAATCTGCAGATAACAATACTTGACGTACGAATACATGAACTAGTAGCTTCTTGAACTGTCGGATAAAGGTTCACCAAATATACGACCATCGTTAGTTTGTTAGTTTTCAAGAAACTGCCCCAGAGCTCGCCAACACTTTGTTACATTATTACCGTCTTTCCTGACCTCTCGCGAATATTCTTTCAATCTTTGTCGTGTTTTTGTGTTTTGTTTTTTGTTTCTGCTTCCCTTCGTCCATTGTTTCCCTCCTAGAGCACGGAGCTCGTTGCTACCCTGGTAAAATAAACGATAGACCCTGTCATGGAATGGATGGCCGGGTGGATTAGCTGTTTCATACCAACCTTGGGGGGCTGTGGCCGGGATCGTTCAACGTTTATCGATATGCTAGACTTGGATCGCACTTAACTCCTGTTGACGTAAAGGTGACAGATTTGAATCTTGGTCGGATGTACTGTAATGTTCCGCGTGAGGTTTTCCTATCCTCTCTCCACGCTAATTACCATCGAGTCCCGTGGTTTCACGAGGTGTGAGAATAGAGAAGGTAAGAGTGATTGCGGTCCAAGATGCGACCACCCCACACCTTATTTTAAACGCCTCGTTTAGATATTTAATTTTCGAATGAAGTAATCGAAAAAAATATTTGTTTACCTTAAGTTTAATCCGTAATTTAGTTTCAAAGTAACTGTTTTCCTTTTACTGCACCCATTCAAACAACTCATGAGGACTTGTAGTAATTTATATCTATTCGTAACGATTGTCTAACAATTTACTTCTTAGCTAAGGTTCCTTTTAAAAGGGACGCGGGAAAAGGCCGGTGTTTTTGCAGTTTTTATGGCAAGACATTGTTTTGGCTAAAATGTTCCTCCAATATAAATATATAATTTAACTTTCTTCGCATAGCGATGTCAAACATTCCTGAATATCCATCCAGAGCGCGGCGGCATTAGACGCGAAACTTTTTAAATTAAGAGAAAAAGTTGTCATTCAATTCCAGGACAGCCAAGAAACTTTTAGGTCACCATGTGGAGAAAATTAAACTCTTTGTTTGTGCTGAAGCATTATTTTATTTATTTTGACCATAACAACGGTAAAAACACTGGATTACTCTCTCATCTCTTTCCATCGCACCTTGAGGAGGGGTGGAAAAGATCGCGAGTTAAGGTAAGTTTTAGTGACAAAAATATGTGTTGGCCATGAAAATTTTTAAAAAAATGCTTCAGTAGAAACGTTTAGTTTAATTTTCTAAATGTATTCATAATAACTGCTGTTGAATGAATATTTTCTATATTGGGGCGTTTGATCAGAAACCTTAAAACATGATTTTAAAAAGTTCTGGTCATGTTAAACTGTGCCTTGACATAATCAACAACTGTTGATATTACCAAATGCAGAAAATTACACTAAGCGTTTCTATTGGAGCATTTTTTTTATTTTTGCCAACAAGGTGTTTTTTAGTAAAAATTGTCAAAATACTGACCTTAGCTCACGTTCCCTCCCCCACACCTCGAAGAGGTTGGATAGGAGTGCACCAACATTCCCACACGATGAGGCGATGGAAACACACCCTCAATATATAGTGTCCAATCGGTGATTGAACTGGGACCTCCCGGACATCTTGCTCAGAAATAAAGGGGAAAGTGACGTGGATTGTGTCATGGAGGGTAGGAGGGGGGCAATATATCTTGGTCGGGCCGGACTCTTCTGTTGATGCAACCGTTGCCGTCTTAGACGTCGTCACGAAGGGTCTGGGGCTTTAATTTCCGCTCTGTTAATGATGAACCTCAACCCTTAGGATACCTTTCCCCCGTGTCGGTTGGTCCTTCTGTCCGTGTCTCCCTTTCCCCCTACTCTTTTTTAAACCGCCATACCTCCCCTCTCCACTCTTATGACATGCTTGTGTTTATCTACTCCTTCTCCATGACCGTGCTTTTCTAATTCTTGACGCAATTTCATCGTCTGCCAGTTCTCCATTCTTGGCAGCAACATCGTTTCCAACTTTGGTAGGCGAGGGGGTGGGGGGATTGGATGGCCTTGTTGGGGAGAAAATATTTTTAGAGTGATTCAATGTGCCGCTTCTATTCCACCTTCTTTTCTTCAAACACAAAACAAAATAATATTTGTTAAAAACTCTAGAGGATAGTTGAACTTAAGGATAGAGAGTTATAGCGGCAGGACACGCGGTTTGATGGCAAGCTAACAGTTGAACTGTCCGAACGGTTTTATTCCGCTGTATCTATAGTTTTAAATGCTTACCCGCCTCGGTGGCGTAGTTGGCTAACGCGCTAGTCGTGTTGATCTCGACTGCTGAGGACGGGGAGATCGAGGTTCGAATCTCGGTCGGGTGAACTGGGGGGGGGGGTTCCTAAACGGTTTTCCACTCTCCCTCCACGCCAATGCGGGTTCACTTCCTCTAATTCAACCTTCCCAATTCCTAATCCATTGGCGTAATTAGTACTTAAAGCGTATAACCCGAACGGGTAGTAAGACGCGGTGCTAAATATTATTTAAATGCTTATGCCCCGGCAATATCACTCCGTTTACTAAATACTATTTTTAATTTCTCTCTATCTTACAGGTAGAGAAAGTATGGTGATCGTCAAAAGAATCGAACTCAAGATTTTAATTAATCTTGACGTTTCATGATCCGCCGAATCCCAAAATGTTGTTTTTGACTTTCCGTCTGTCTGTCTGTCTGTACGTACCTCCAACTAAAGCCTCAGCTATTTTACCGATCGGGATAAAACTTGGTATCTAGGGTTTTCATAAGGTTGCCCCGAGGGATTTTTGGAATTAGATATCTAAAATTAAGGGTAGTTTACTGAGGAGCAAAAAGAGAAAAAATTGGTTTCCTCAAAACCGGCTCTAATGATTTTGATTAAATTTTATTTCTAAACATGTATAAATATTCAAACAAAATGGCTTCTCTCAATATTTCGGCAAAGTTACTTTAAGGGCTCCGGTCTGATGCGTAAATTAACCTTTTTTATATAATAACTCCTAAACTATTTGAGATATGTAATTACTTATCTTTACAAATATGTAGGTCTCTTTATAATACAAATATTTGATAAGAAGCATATTTTTATAAAACCAATAACTTTCAAGCTACACGTAAATATATATATTAACTTTTCGAACACAAAAGGTAAAAATATTGCAACCGCAAAAGAAAATTTAACCTGAAATGTTGATGGATGTCGACGCCTCAAGACCCCCTAACCCTAAAAAGTGGTCTTTGCAATGGCGTATGTTTAAACTTAAAATTAAGAGTAGTTTAAGAAAGGGCGAAAAGAGAAAAAAAAAATATTTTCTCTAAACCGACTCTAACGATTTTGATTAAAATTCTTATCTAGGTGTTGATTAAGATTATAAATAAACTGGCTATTTTCATTTTACCACTAAAATGAATTCTAGGGTACTTTACAGAAGCTGAAACTTCCGTATCTCCGCAACTATTTGAGATACTAAATAACTTACCAGTGCAAAATTGTAGTACTATTAAAAATAAAAATCTTTTATATGAAATATATTTTTATAAATCCAACCGTTTCTGAGATATTGGCAAATATATTGATATAATTTTGTGAGCTTTAGTTGTAAAGAGATATTACTTAAGTTTTAACGCAATAATTTTCCAATGCCATAGAGTAATTAAATATAAGTAAGTCTCTAAAAGTTTGTTGTTTTTCCTGAAACCTCTTAGGAGAAATATTTGTACAACAGTGATCTATATCTATTTTAGACTCCATAGTCGATATTTACATTTTTTATTGGTCAAAATTTATAAATGAGGAGATTAATTCTTTAAAAACAAAATTATAAAATTTAAAACCGGGACTAAAAAAAAGGTTTTACATAAGTATAGTGCGATTTATGTTTGGGTTTGCTAGTGTATATAATTTCGTTTCACATATATAACGAGTTTTGAGTAAATATCTCAATTTTCAAACAATAGAGCGAGAAAGTCCGTGCGTAGTTCCGTATCATTTATTTTGTAAAGGTTAAAAGAAATTATTCTAAAATGGCTCTAGCAAATTTGTTTAAAATGAATATTTTGGCAGTGTTTTACATAATAAAAAGCAAGGTACGATTGTTTCCTGAAGAGTAATTAATTTAAACATAGCTTAAGGATTTATAAAAATTCAAAATTGCTTAAACTATTTTGTTAAAAATGTAATATTATCTTGGTGAATATTTAGCGTGGTACGTTAAGGTGTATGTTTGTTTTATAAAGAGAACATCATTTGAGAATGGTTTATTAACTAATAATACATTTAGGAAATTTGATCATTTTGTATTTTCAAATATCTAAAACAATTTTGTTCAAAATTAAAAATAGCTATCAAAGCATTTTTTTAATTATTAAAAAAAATATTTGAAGCTAAGTTCTTGGTTTAATAAAAAAATATGTTTGAGCTTTTTTGTTTATAACTTCAATAGATAACTTATAAATTGAGAGTTTGTACAATTGTATCAGACCATTCGTTTGTATTATAGTTATTTATATTTTAATCTAGCTCCAGAAGAGATCTTAATATTTTCCCAAATCACATTGCCCAACCACCCTCGCTTTTCTCCTTTGATTAACTATTTTATTTCTCTCCGTCCTGAAACTTGTCACGTGGTACTACTGAATCCACCCTTGCCTATTTTCCTTTCACGAGAAAATATAATTTTTCTCTATCCGTGGGTTTTTATGGGTTTTTATGAAGTTTACAACCGAGACATGCTGTAAAAATACTCGGCAAATTACATTTAAATTAAATTTTCTTCTGAATAGTCCTCATCCCCTCTCACCCCCGTGGACTCTGCCGTGGGAGACTATAATATGAGCTCCACCTTGCAAGGTGAGCCTCATCAAGTTTTGATTGGAATACTCTACTCTGTTCTCATTCAAAGTTTAAAATAAGATGTAATTATCTGAAGAGAAACACAATAATTTGAGTGGAGATACAGTACCACGTTTAACCATACCTTTGGTAACCCTCTGAGCAGACATTGGGGCTCTCCAATAAGAAACGAGATCAGGATGAGAACACTCGACTGTGGATAATCTAATAAAGCCGTTGTAGCTATTTAACTTGATCTTGCTGGAGGTTCGACTACAGTCGTGTTCCAATAGATCGGATCGTCCTGTCTCTAGTACTGGTGAGGTGCTCATCTTGAACTATATTTAACCATAGGAGCAGACTGAGGAGGGTGAATACTGAATCCCACTTAGAGGCGAACAGGGGGTGGGAGGCGTGTGTTGGGTTGCTACAGTAGCCCCATGGCTTCTTTAGTGCTGACTGACAGCTCACAGCTGACTTCTGACAGTCAACATTTAGGTGTAATACCTACATTTTGACCGTCAGAAGTGACAGCTGCTAAACACATGTTTTTGTAGATCATATGGTTAGGCGTGGAAATACATAACTAGGTTGGTAACTTTTCAAAGCCTTTAGCTGTCAGCTGTGAGCTGTCAGTCAGCACCAAAGAAGCCATGGGGCTACTGTACTAGCCTGGAAACACAGGGATCTCGTAAAAACATCAACGATTGAATAGGGCTTTGTTTAAGCATCGTGTTTTACTACCCGTTAGGGTTATACGCTTATCTACTAACTACGCAAATTATTGTAGGGATTAGAGAGGTTATATTCATAGGAAGTGCGCCCGCATTAACTTGGCGAGAGAATGGAAAACCATTTTGGGGGAATAAACCTCAGTTCACCCAACCAAGATTCTAACATTAGACTATGCGGCCACCAGAGCGGGTTGGTGAATAGTTGAATAGTCAAAATACTGGAATATTTGTGTATTTAAGCCATTTGAATTCTGTCTTTCAACTTTTGATTCATGGTAGAACACAACCATCAAGACCAATCAAAATGGATCAAACTTTGGCCTCGCACTAACTGTTCGTTCGAGTCGGATTTTGGTAGATATAAATCCATCAGTCAGTTATAAATGTTACTATCTATTTTCATGTATTCATACGCCCACCCCCCGTGCTTTACAGCAGTCACTGTTGACGATTGTGTCACATTTGATCTGCTCGAAATTTATTTGTAATAGCTTCTGAAAGGATCAAGATAGTATAACGTATAATATTTATATAGTCTTGTGTAGAAATCTCGCGCCTACGAGCATTTGTATACAAATCGGTGACCTGGCGGTCTAGGGGTAAGGTGTCAGACTTCTATGCTGGCGGCCGGGGTTCAATCCCCGGTCCCGGCACACATTTATCTGATTGCCATACCCTTCCTTCACCTCTGACAAGACATCTTGTGAATGTGGGGAATGCCAGGCCTCCACCGTGGTTCGGATTCCACGTTAAACTGTAGGTCCTCCATTTCATCTCACAATCACCCTACCATTACACATTAGCGTAAGTGCGTACAACCCGTACGGGTAGTAAGACGCGGTGCTAATAATAATAATGTATACAAAACTAATGCAATCAAAATCTACACAATTAAAAGAAAAAAAAATCTTCTGTAGCTAAATTGTTTGGACACACGTAACTATGCGACTGTGCTTGTGAACCTTCTTGAGAACTAACTAAACAAAAGCTGGTATACAAAATATGGGTGTTGGTGGGTGATGGGGTAATAGGGAGTGTTACTATTACCCACGTAGGATCTGAGAGAAGAAGTTGTTTGCTATGATGGGAAGTTTTCTTAAATTGTTCCACCCCACTACCCCCTTTGCTAACGAGCTTAAAAGAATCAAACGATGTCATAAAGTGCAGTATTTTTCCCTTAAAAATACAGGTACTACTTTCTTTGTCCTAATATTTTTGTTTGTTTCAGTTACCCCTATTTTCTCTTAAATATATATATATTTTTTTTTTCTTCGTTTCGGTAATTAGTATGTGTGTGTGTGTCTGTGTGTATATATATACACAGTAGTTAGTGTGGGTGTGTGTGTGAATATATATATATATATGTATATATAGGCTGTATACATATATCTATATAGGCTATATATACTATTGATTTCTTTTTAACTTAATAAGTTAGCCAACATGCCGTTAAAAACTAAAAAAAAATATTTTTTCATTGTTCTTAGTTCAAACAATAACTATATATCTATAAATAATTAAATTTGGAGGGTTTTAACTGAAATGAGAACGTATTAGACATTTTGTTTTACCAAGTAATGTGAAGTTTTAAGAGTTATCGTGGTAATTACACATTTCTAACATATTAGTTATCTTTTGTTCAGACTTATTACTATTATTAATGACTGACTGACTGACTGAAGAATTGTCTTATTTAAGTTTGGGTTGTACGCAATATCCATCACACAATTGTAGTAGGAATGAGGAAAGTACAATTTTACATGAAATGTTATCGCATTTTCATGTTGGGGGTTACATCCAGCCGGGATTCTAAGCCTGACCTCCCTGTCACCAACAAACCAGACTAAATGGCCTTGATATCTAATCCGCGTGCTCACCAATTATATTCCCAGGGTTTTAATTCTCTCTCTCTCTCTCTTTAATAATAAAAACTATAAAAAACACGGCGGGGAGGAAATCTCCAGCTTTGAAGCTCGTGGGGGTTATTTGGGAGCAGGGGGGTATATATTACACTCTTGTGTGTGACGACCCCCGGGGGATGAGGTCAAGTGGAGGGGGCAACACTCCCAGTACTGAGGGAGTTCAACAGGGTCATATTGAAGCCCCGAGCATTCCTTTCTTTCTCCGCCAGGGGACACAAGCAGCGCTGGAGGGCGGGATTAATGTCAACTACAGTACAAACTGTCAGTAAGGAACCTTTGTACACTTTAAGACAAGTGTCATTAACAACGTTTTATAAGGGGAAATTATGAGGAAATGTATCCGCATTCGCGCGAACAGAAGATGACGCCTTATACCGTAATCTGTTCTGACCATTTCTTCTCACGCCAATCCGGGACAGTAAAATATGGATTCAATGGGAGTATAGTTTTAACATGATTTCTTCCCTTGGTTTAATTTATAGTCCATACATAATCACAATATAATTTCCTATAAGATTTCTAGCTTAAAATACATTAATACAGTATAGTTTAAATATATTTATGAACCAACTAATTTTTTTTTACAAATAATGAAATATGATATAAATTTATAGTTATTTTAATCGACTGAATGCATTTTATTCTAAAAAACTCATCATTAATTTTTTTTTCATTTGACCAGGAATTAACAAAATAGAATTTTGTGATGACAACCTACCCGCGTAGCTGATTCCGCGTGGCAATTTCAAAAAAACGAAGCAATTTTGCATCTTGAGAACGGGATGGCTTTACAAAAATCTGGGATGAATGTTTCCCCCACCCTAACATAATCCTGATCATTGTTCGAGGGGTTGGAGAGGGGTATTAGGGAATGGGGTTGTTCTAGGATACAAGGGCTGCGCTTACCACATCTCGGCTATTTTTAGTATTTTATATTTTGTGTTAACAACACTGTACTTTCTGAACTTATTTTATAGTTATAATAAAATTGTTAAAAACCTTTCATAATAAAAAAAAGTTAAAAACATTTTTGAGGTTTTACAGTTTTTTGTATGAACATTTAAATAAAAATCTCTAAAATTGTTTATATGACTATGAAAGTACCGAATAAGGTTTCAAACAATATTATTATTATTATTATTATTATTATTATTATTATTATTATTATTATTAGCACCGCGTCTTACTACCCGTTCGGGCTATACGCACTAATGTGTAATGGTAGGGTGATTGTGAGATGCAATGGAGGACCTACAGTTTAACGTGGAATCCGAACCACGGTGGAGGCCTGGCAATCCCCACATTCACAAGATGTCTTGTCAGAGGCGAAGGAAGGGTTTGGTAATCAGATGAATCTGTACCGGGACCGAGGATTGAACCCCGGCCGCCAGCACAGAAGTCTGACACCTTACCCCCTAGACAACCAGGTCACCAACTCAAACAATATTACTTGTTCTATAACTATAAATTGTAAATGTCACAAATCATAATATTTTCATCACAAAACAGAAATAATATGTTAAAATTAAAATCAAAACAATTTGTGAAGTATCTGCATTGATTAGTGGAAGTCTGTCAGTCACCTCTCTGGGTTTAAAGAGAGTGCACGTCTGTCCCCGAAGCTGTATCACAGTTAGTTAATCACGTTCCCCCGCTATAAGATCTGTGCGGTAAAATATTCAATACTCTCTCCTTGTTAAGTTTTTTTTATCACATTAAACGGTAAAGTTTGTCCCCTAGAGGGTATCATAACTCATCAGCGTGACTACCAGAGTTTGTGAAGGTGCTGATTACTCGTGAGTGCTATCACGTATAGTCACCCTCCGCCCCCCGTGTTTCCTTATTCAAGCCAAGATTACAGGTGGGGGGGGTAGGGGGTTGAAGTCGCTCCAAAATGTATTCCATGACTATTAATGACGGCCACGGAGGGAGTCATCGCACGCGTCCCTGAACTACACAGCCGCGGTAATCGACAAAGTTCGCGACCCCCCCGTTCTATGTGGGCGAGAAAGTGACGTCGCCCTCACACAGGCGGGTTTTTGGGACGGATCTCTGCCGAGGTTTAGATATTCCTCTAATTAAGTCCCTCCTCCCGTCCCTCTAGAGGAATATGGCGATCGGACCTTTGTTGATGAGGATTTTCAGAATTAATCTCGTCAGGAAAGTGACACGCGTTAAGGGTGGGGTGGGGTGGGGGTGTGGAAGACTCAATCTCACAACTGGGAAAATTTTCATTCCTCATTCGTTAAAAAAAAACACCTCAAATACACTTTCTTAATTTCTCACTCAAATTTTTCAGTGTGACAAAAAAGAAACGGGGAAGGTACAACCGCTTTTCAATTTTTTAAAAAGAAACGCTTTTATTTGGCTCAGCTTTCAAAAGCTATTTTTGAACTTATAAATAGAAACTGCTCAAAATGTGAAGCGTGAGTAAACTCTTCACTATCAAGATACGAGGAGTTGAAAAGCATTACGTTACGTAGAGCATTTACAGAGGCACCGTAGTCGATCTAAGAATAAACCCCCTCTCCTCGACCCCCTTCCTCTGCGCTTCACCCCACACTATCCTCCCTCATGCATCATAAACCTTCATCTCGTGGCCGCGTCATCTTGTTCCTGAGGGAAGGTCTTCTATTCCTGTTACGACGTAAGCTTCCCAAGGAAGTCCTCGGTGTTTTCGTCGAGGGTAGAGGGAGTTACTGATCCCTCTGTTTTGCTTCGGTTCTAACGACTCTCCCTCTACTGGGCCCACCGTGTTAGAACTCCCCCCCAGGGCCTATAACGCCGCCGTTGGTCGTCTATGTACACGACGTGGAGGGGTATGGCCCAAGAGAAATATTGTACATCCGGATGAGCGGGAAGAATTGAGTTTAAGTTGTATCTGGGCTAAGACTGTAACTACAACCTGACCACTTAACGGAGTGTTTTAGTAGGTCTATATACTAAAATGACAAAAGTTCCTTTTTTTATGTAATCTCCTAAGAGTCCTGACAGAATAGCTACAGTAGTCCCATGGCTTCTTTGGTGCTGACTGACAGCTCACAGCTTACTTCTGACAGTCAACATTTAGGTATATACATAAATTTTGACCGTCAGAAGTGACAGTTACTAAACACATGTTTTTACAGATCATTTGGTCCGGCGTAGGTATACATAATTTGGTCTGGTAACGTTTCAAAGATGTCAGTCAGCACACAAAGAAGCCATGGGGCTACTGTATGTGTGCAGCTCTGGGTTAAGTTACCATGTAAGTCTTGGGCTTACACAACCATTGTGTTTAGAATGATCCAAGTAAAAAATACACCTCAACTATTTTCTTGAAAAAAAATATTTCCGATTGGAGGAATTTTTTTTCCTCCAAAGCTTATCTCTATTTATTATAAGTAAGGTTTTGACATTTTATTTGCAAAAAGCGTGAATGCTATGGGCCTGGGTCATTTAATTTAGTCTGGCCACAGTCTATACATGTACTATTATTATTATTATTATTATTAGCACCGCGTCTTACTACCAGTTCGGGTTGTACACACTTACGCCAATGTGTAATGGTAGGGTGATTGTGAGATGAAATAGAGGACCTACAGTTTAACGTGGAATCCGAACCACGGTGGAGGCCTGGCATTCCCCACATTAACAAGATGTCTTGTCAGAGGTGAAGGAAGGGTTTGGTAATCAGATAAATCTGTGCCGGGACCGAGGATTGAACCCCGGCCGCCAGCACAGAAGTCCGACACCTTACCCCTAGACCGCCAGGTCACCTATACATGTACTAGCTTCACCCTAATTCACCCATAAAATGCCGAGCTTGCGTGAATAATAGTTTGGTTTCCACGCTAAGTGTCTTCTTGTCTAGATTCAATGCAATGATTAATTGGTTTCTCTAAGAGACTGATTTTGTTATACCTCAAGTGCTCCAAGGCCGTTCTAAGCTTTCCCTATTTCAGCAAAAATATAAGTTGAGCAACAAATACCACGTTTATATTTAAATCTCTAGCACTGTTTAGTAAAAAGCTGTGTCTTCTGAACAAACGCCTTCCCACGCAGGCCAGTAAGTTTACAATATTTATTAAACAGTTATTAGTCATGTTCTGTCAAAATCAGTTGACCTGACATGGGAACACATTTCACTACATTGCGTGACAACAAGTTTCTAAATAGGTCCAGTTATTCTTGGATGGAGTCTATTTGTTGGTATGTTCCGAAGTCTTCTTGGCCGGATGAATGTTGGTACTTGAAGGGGAAGGTGGAGCTATGTAATACATTGTACATGTGTACTTGGCGAATCATGGGTCACCGCAGCTTTCCTGTCCAAGCCCCCTCTCTCCCCTCTTGCCATCCCTTCAGACAAAACAAGGGTTAGGAGGATAAGGGTTGATAGCCACAAGCTTGATGAGCAGGGGACGACAGGACGGGATTTGTCACGGCCGTGTTTAGCTACAGGCCGGAGTACTGAAGTTTGGCAACACTGCGTTGAGGCCTGTCGACAACACAGCCACGGGCAGTATCGCTGATTTAGTTCAGTTCTTCTCAGTTATTGCGTCATATAGCAAAACATAACAATAGATGCACATTTTGTGGATGTGATTAGTGATATTCAGCTGACATGATTTCAGAATCCTCAGTTTTATACATTTGTGGCTATGCCCACTACAAATGGCCTTTTGCTTTGGAATGCACTTAATTAATTGAATTCTTATTCAGAAAAGAAAAAAAAGTTAAACTCTTTACAAATTAATGTTTCAAAATTCTATATCCCAAGGCTGGTAAGTATTCCAAGCAATTTCTTAAATAAAACTGTCGATTTTATTGAAATAGTTGATAAATAATACATCTGAATATAAGCATTGAACCTGGGACCTTTGGATTAGTGCAGCAATGAATGCTCTTTCTAGGCTTCGAGCCAGTGTCTTTTTTAATTTCCATCATACTATTATAATCGTGTTTATGAACGGTACCTAATCATTACCTGGCAAATTTATTTAAAAAAAATTATTATTTACATGTATATTTGTTGTATTTTTCAACCCCTGAAGCATTTTTGATAAATGATAAAAGCAAACATGTTTAGATTAATTGTCGATATCATTCAAAGTGACTCATCCGCTATCATTCAATTTGACTCGTCAGTTATTTAAATGAAGAAAACGGTAAATATTCACACAATTTCTCCATAAGAACCAGTGGATTGCTAGGCCTCATGACGTCACTACAAGTGGAGCTGCCGCATTTAACACTCTGGACTGTAACTAAAGATGACCTTGTGCAATACTGGTAGCTGTCGGGACTTGAACTCCTATCCCTCAAACACATACATATTTGTGCTAATATATTACTAGACATTCTTGTTATCTCTGCCATGATAACTAACACACATAGCATTGGGGGTGTTAAGAGTATTCCGTGAGCACCTTGAGAGGAAAAGGGGGGGGGGAGGGGTGTTCGAGCTTTGCTTGTTTTTGCTGACAAGGGGAGGCATAAGACAGAGAGAGACGGATAAGAGTGTCAGTGTGACCCAACCACCCCAGATGGACACACTATAATTAGAAGTTTAAAGACGCGGATTCAAAGACCTTGCTCACCAGTTTAAAAATGGTTTGGAGCTTTTTCATGACAATAATAATTCCTGTATTCACTAATAATAACTCTTTGTACTTTCAATTAAGTGTAATTTTTTTCATAATGTATAACTATTTTAATTGTACCTGTATAGTACAATAAATTTAAATTCATTTTACAACAGTATTTATTACGAATTATTTGCACCACTACGTTAATAATTAGCAGCAATTTTTAAATTGCATGATCCGAAGAGAGACGGGGTCTGAAGTTTGCTTATTTTTTTCTTACAAAGAGGCAGAGGGGATCTAAAATGGCCAAAAGTGTGATTACGTAATACTTGAACGCCCCCATAGTGATCGTCTTGTCGCACGTTGCTTGTAGTGGCTTCTGGCCAGCGACAATGTCTCCAGCGTGGTATCACCCTATGATTGTCTCCAGTCCTTTGTCGAGAACGTCACATTATTGTTTCTTTTCAGCCTGATTTGGGTGTCTCCACTACAAACAGTAGGTCCCACGTGCTAATGACGCTGATGGTCTATTTGAGTACAGACTGTCAGTCCTAATACTGTGAGAGAAATCCTCTCCCTTGAGGGACTCCATGGGGTGACCCAGCGGGTCAAGTGACAATTAGCACCCTCACACTGCTACCCCCTCCTCCTCCTCACCCCCTACCACACACGCTCCATGGACACGATTAGTGAAGTTCATCGACCTTGACGTTTGGAATGCACGCAGCTCATTGATGGCTGACCTCGGCTGTGGCCAGGATTGTTTGATTCAGGCAACGACCAGACCTTTCTGACAGTATTTGTTTCGAATACAGGTGTGGTTGGTATTTTGTCCTAGCCTGGTGGCATAAATTGTGCTTGTTTTGACTTAGGCTAATTTTTGGGACACTGATTTGGATCAAGCAATCCTGATGGAATTTAAAAGGAAAATTATCTATACCGAGATATCCTGCTGTTAATTTATGTTACATCGATCTGGACCAAGCTATCCTTGTATTACCGTAAGCTAAAATTATCTGGACCAAGCTATCCTGGCGGAGCTGATATGGACCAATCTATCCTGGTGGAGCTAATATGGACCAATCTATCCTGGTGGAGCTAATATGGACCAAGCTATCCTGGTGGAGCTGGTATGGACCAAGCTATCCTGGTGAAACACTAAGCTGTTTGCGAAGGGTGTGGGAAGAACGCGGTGTGTTACAATTAGCGGGGATTTGAACCGTGCACACAATTCTGGCAGAGTAGAGCTAGCGGCAGATGCTTCACCGCTACAGATCTGGTAATTCAATTCCTCTCCTCGCCATCAGTTAGGACCCCTGTAACCTTCCTTGCAACCCTCCCGCGTCGGACACAAGGGGAAAAAAACTATCGGGCACTATTCCATAGAGGGGAGGATTTTTTACAGACTCTCCTCGAAATAAAAATATATTGTATTTTTGTAAAAACTCTATACTGATTTCTCTCCCACATTGGTTATAAAACTCGTTTAGAGTCGCCTGAATGTTTTTATAAATATATTTTTTAACTAGTTTTGTCCAAATAAATTAATTTGTTTCGTAAATTGTTTTTATTTGTGCAGTTTAGTTAATTGTTTCACAGGATCATTCTGTACGAATATTGACACAATTGTCATTTTCCCTTCAAAATAAACACATGTCTGATGCATAAAGGATTTTCTTAACCTCAAGCCTATATTATTATCGGTTTAAAATGCGAGTAAAAATAAAAGCGATGGACACGTTTATAGCTCTTCGCCATGATTGATTGTTCATTGATGTCCGCTACAGACCCACAAAACCACGATTTAGATCCCGTAGGATATTCATGTTATTAAGGGGTTATATATAAAGGCGGGAAAAGGGTTAGTCGGTAAACACGCCTATATTCGATATCAATTACAACCGCCGTGCGCGTGAGTATGTAGGCAAACCCTGAAACTGTTCTGAGTGGCGGGCTAGTCTTCCAGAAGTCGTCAGGCGACAACACTTGTCGAATCTTACTATGCCGAACTCGACCTGGAGATACCTAAACTATTATCTGTTTGTGCACACGCGTGTTACTTCTCGTTCAGGATATACGCAAACGCATACTAATTTGGTAGGTATAAGGACGGTACAGCTTAGAGGAAGTGTACCCGTATTTGCGTGAGTTAAGAGTGGGGAACCATTTGGGTAAAATAATCCCACCAGAATTCTAGCCTCGATATCCCCGTCATCATAAGTCCAGTCCATTGTGAGAATGATGCCTTATACCGTGACTCGCTACTACTAATACTAGGGAATGGGGGGAGGGGTGGAATCTAACGTTTGCTCAACTCTCTCCACAAGGCAGACTTCGAGAGACTAATGTGGTCCAGAAAATGTTCACACCCCTCACCTGTTTCTGAAGTCTAGGGGGGTAAGGAACCAACACTAGTGAGCAAGGCCACAGAACTCTGCCGCAATCAATATCGACTCCTCCTTCACCTCCAACAGGTTCCGGAATCTAATTTACGGAAGTGCGCGGGGATGCTGAGTGCTACCAGCCTTCACACACACACACACACACACACAAGCGCTATTTCTGTTATTTTTATTATTTACTGCCTGATAGCGTGTGTTTGTGTAACTGATGCTTTTAACGTGTGGTGGTGGTTGCTTCGTTAGGCGCGGTTGTTCGCTAGTCCACGGCGCTTCGAGGCTGGTATAGTCGTGGGCATAAACCGGTTGTGTGATGTAGCTCTTACACGATCGAACATATTATGTACTATGTGACATCACAACGGGATTTATGGGGTATACCGGGGTCTTAAAGAAGAGATGTGTTATGGGTATTTCACCCCCCCCTACCACTCCTTACCTGGAAGTGCTATTAATAATGTGTTAAATTATTTTAGCTCCTAAATATCTATGCCGCTAGTATAAACCTTAATACCTACCCAAACTACATATTTGTTTAAATAAGTTCCTTCAAGAGGTATTTTATGTTAAAAATCACCAGACCTAGATTCGAACCAAATCATTTTTGCCCAGTTTATTGCTAGCTTGGCGCCTTACACAGCGTGACCATCGTCGTTGGTCATTCGGCTATACAGACAAGTGCTGATCTCTCTGATATTGGTCGTAGAGGCCCCGACTTTGTCTCCCAAGCAGGTTGCCACGTACCGCGAAAACATGGGGATATATCACAGTCAAGAAGAAAAAAACTTGGAGATAAAAACATTTCAAAACAAACAAAATTGGGATTTTTAAACACTATGCATTGCATGGAAGGAAAAGTGGACTTGATAACTTAACACTGTGATATAACACATTTCTCATCTCCTTGTCTCATCCCTACTGTTAGTTACGAAGAATTACATTTCATTCCCTTATATTACTTACTTACTGCATTATGAACTTGAAAGTTAATTGCAGAGCTTACAAAAGTACACCAGCTATCCCTCTATCTTGAACTAGTATATCCAGTCCACCTCATTACACACTATCTCTTTTAGGCCTATTATAATGCTATCCTCCCATCTGCGTCTAGGTCTTTCCAATGGTGTCTTCCCATTGGGTTTGCCCGTCAGTACCCTGAACAAGTTTCTAGAATCTCCCATTGGCACTGAATTTCCTGCCCACCGTAATTTGTGAGATTTGGTTATCCTAACAATTTTTTATGAGTACAGGGCATAAGAGTCATCATTATATAACTTCCTCCACTCCCCAGTATCCTCATTACTTTTTTGGACCAAATATCACACCCACAGAGAACAACCGGTAAAATTAATATATTGTGCATAATGATTTTTTACATTCCTTGAAAGCAGGCTAGATGTCAACCACTGAGTGACCGAGTAATAATTTTCATTATAATATCGTTATTGCTAGTTAAAATGATTAATAAATATTTAATCTCACTAACCATGTCAAACTATATGTTGTTCCTAGTCATCTAAGTTATCTTCTTCAATCTGTGTTCAGGTGACCTGGCGGTCTAGGGGTAAGGTGTCAGACTTCTGTGCTGGGGGTCCGGGGTTCAATACTCGGTCCCGGCACAGATTTATCTGATTACCAAACCCTTCCTTCACCTCTGACAATACATCTTGTGAATGTGGGGAATGCCAAGCCTCCACCGTGGTTCGGATTCCACGTTAAACTGTAGGTCCTCCATTTCATCTCACAATCACCCTTCCATTACACATTAGCGTAAGTGCGTATAACCCGAACGGGTAGTAAGACGCGGTGCTAATAATAATAATAATNACCTCTGACAATACATCTTGTGAATGTGGGGAATGCCAAGCCTCCACCGTGGTTCGGATTCCACGTTAAACTGTAGGTCCTCCATTTCATCTCACAATCACCCTTCCATTACACATTAGCGTAAGTGCGTATAACCCGAACGGGTAGTAAGACGCGGTGCTAATAATAATAATAATAATAATAATAATTCAATCTGTGTTCTCCGTGGGATCACTGATCATATACGTGATATTTTCAGCGTTCACTTCTTAACCTATATTACGTTTTAAAGCTAAACTGTCGGGAAAACTGGAGTATACCGGGAATTTCGTGTTAAGAAATAGTGATAGCCCTGTCAAGGCATGTTATACTAGATGAGAAACTCTTGAGGGCGAGTGTCCCTTACTAGCGGTTTCCTCCTATTAGTCATTATGATACATAACATATATTTGGTGCCAACATGTTATTTTCCCCTCAAGCCAAAGCTCCGAAGTTTGAGATACCCGCTTGTTCTTCACATACGCCGCGTTGCAGACGAAATTTAAATACCCCTTTTGTTTGCGCTGACCACCGCGCACATTAATTAAGTTTCTCATCGCGACCTTATTAATTACCGTCTCCTTTCACTGTCTTTTAGCGCCGGAGGGCGGGTTAAGCTCTTGTGTTTTTGTCTCTCCCTGTCATCTCTCAAGTAAAACAGTAATGACGTAGGCGGCTAATTGCACATTAGGTTAGATCATTATCATCGTTATCACTGCAGTGCTCTTGAGCAAAGTTTCTTCAACTTTGTTTCTTTTATGTGTTTCTTTGTGCTCGGCCAGCAGTCGCAACAAAGTTAGTAGGACCAGGTTTCTGGGGGAACGACAGGATTGTTTATTTAGGGTCGCTGTATAGAAGGGCAACATGTGTTTTAACCTAGTAAATAATCTAGAGTCTAGAGTCTAGAGTCTAGACCAGTGGTTTTGTCGTGAGTTCTCGCGGCACACTGATTGTGCGGGCTGGAGACACAACGGGAGACTCGCGCATGCGCAGAGAGACTTCTCTCAGTTGAAGAGGAAATTAAAGTGTCTCTCTATTCTCTATTTGACAAGGAATTGAACTTTTTTTTTTTGGCGATAAATTACAAGTTTTTCATTAATTACTCAACTCTTTTGAGTATAAACCATTAAATCCCCGGGATAGTAAATATATTAAAGCTTTCGAACATTTTACTTTTTTTTTAACTACTTTTAATTATTTTTTATCAAAAATAAAATAAGGTCCAGAATTTTGCGGCACACCTTTTGAAAAAACACTGGTCATATGTATTATCAACTATTCGTCACATGACAAATTATTAACCAAATAAACTAATCTATTATTATTATTACTATTAGCACCGCGTCTTACTACCCGTTCGGGTTATACGCACTTACGCTAATGTGTAATGGTAGGGTGATT
>CABFVX010005476.1:0-30176 GCA_902151425.1 Timema shepardi
TTAGGGGTAGTATAAGTGAGCTGAAAGCCTGGATCATAAACCAAAATTTCTCATTCCTATAAAACCTGTCCATTGAGATTTACACTATAGACATTGCGCCCATCTAAGACAATTCTCGTGATATTTACGGAAAATTATAGATGTATTAACAGCTAAGAGAATAGTTTTAAAAGAGGCGATAGTTGTATGATCATTGAAAGAGGCTGAGGAAATCAGACATTTACTTCTACATAGGATCATATTGGTGCATTCAAACGGTCCACAGCAGTGACGATAGTAGGAGACTGTGTACCAAGGATTCTCAACCGGTGTGCCGCAGCACTTAGGGGTACCGCGAGATTGGCTAGGGGAGCCGCAAGATTTTGAGAGAGGGAAATGTTAAGAAACTATATTACAATAAAAAATGAAAATAAAGAAAGCTAAGAAAGTTCTGTCTTTTAGTGTTTCTCTGAATTTCAAGTGGCATGCCACACATTGTGAGACAATTGTTTCCCTTTTGACGACTACATATTATTATTTTTTGTGGTGATATTAATTTTTAGTGATATAACATTGTGGTAAGATAGTGTACTAGTTGAGTGATTTCCAAATCTGTTTTACTTTCTAACTGTATTTATGTATTTCATTCAGTGTTTTTTGTTATTTATTACCTTCAATTATTTTAGTAAGTGATTAAGTTAAATGTTTATTTTAATTTTAGATAGTAACAAAATTAAAGCACTGTTAACTGTTTAATATGCTATTATGGCATATTCTACTTTGGGTGAAAAATAAAAACTGTGAAAAACAAAACGCTTACGAAAATTCATACAAGGGTGCCGCGAGATTCTAATCACCTTCACAAGGGTGCCATGCGATTCTAATTCCCTCCAAAATGGTGCAGTATAGTTTTACTTTTGACTCTCGTATGAAATAGAATACTTATATATATAATACTTTAAGTGATTTATTTAATACTTAAATTATGGACGTTTAAACTGAGGTCCACCCTCTTGCTCGGACATAATGATCCTCCCATATATAAACTAGGAATCTATGAGCGGGTTTGCTTGTTAAATGAAGGCTATACTGCAACCCCAAACCTAAAAAGCCCCAAAATGATAAAAATACGGATGTTGGTTCCTAGTTCCTAGTTTTATATATATATATATATAACAAAACAGAGAGTGTAGTGGAAATGGAAGGATCATTAAGTCCGAGCAAGGTGGTGGACCTCAGTTTAAACGTCCATGATTTAAGTTTTAAATGAATTACTTAAAGTATAATATTTAAGCTCAGTTCCATAGTTAAATAGTGAGAGTTAAAATTACAACAAAAAAATGCCTAGGTCTGATTCATAACAAAAGGTTACCATAAATAATCCCAACTCACATAATCATTATAGAGGAGTAGCTAGTTTCCACGCCTGATATGGCAAAATCACAATTACAGAATAAACAATAATAACCACACCCAGTATGGGGGCATTTAAATTATAAAATATATCAAATCCATATTCATTATTGCAGCATTTAAATAGAAAAAAGAGTTTTTAGAAAAATACTCTGATTATGGGATGATTCATGGATATCTCAGTGGTAAGAACATTTCATACTAATCCAAAGGTCACGGGTCACCTTAACTAGTGTTTATTGATGACTGGGTATATGTTATTTTGAAAGTTTACTCTTTATGTATGACATTGATGTTTAGTTTTATCTACGAGTGAATAATATATCATGGTATTTCTTAATAAACTAACTAATTTTTTAAACTTCAATTTTATAAGTAGTAGATTTTTACTATAGTATACAGATCGCATGCACTGTTGAAAAACTGCATTGAGGGTGGCAATATTTAATTATAGAATCTCAGGCATATTTTATGAAGACCCCTCATGTGCATGTCCTTATGTAGTTTGTGGCATTTTAGAAATTGATTGTTGCTTTTATTCTACTTAATATATTCGTCGTTATAATTATTTTTGTTCTCTTTACAGTTTTAATAAGACTATTTAGATATTCATTTAGATTAATCATTTCTAAAGTTTTCTCTAATCGATATCTAAAATAATTAAACTGAGCATTTCAAAGGATAAAATTATAAACTTCATAAAACAAAAATTTGAGTAAATGTATGGTAGTCATGAACTGAATTTAAAGGAGTTCAACACCTTAGCTCAGTTGGTAGCGTGTTTGTCTACTGAGATTAGGGTCCAGGGTTAGATTCCCAGCCTGGCTGAAAAATTCATAATTGATGAAATTTGGATTTACCCTTTAAAAGTATTGAATTAACATCCAGGATTGGATGTTGTGTATCTTCTAGTCTTAAGTTGGATTATAAGGCATATGAAGCTAAGACAGGCCTAGCAGGCCAGTAGCGGAAAATATATGACTTGAATAAAAAAAACTGACTACAGGATAGAAACAATATTGGAAGCAAGTCATATATTTATGGAGTTCGCCCTTTGGTTTTCTGTAAAGTTCATCATTAATCACGTACTAAAGTTCTAAAATCAAGAATTAAAAAACACGTTAATAAGTTTGGCTTTTCAGAGGCCAAATTATCAATCACAAAATAAAATAGTTTTAAAATCAACGGAAGTTTGGTCGTTCTTTTGAACATTTCTGACATGACAAAAAGATCTACTCGATACAATTTATACATATTGGGACACAGTCCAGCTGTAAGCAAGATAGGAATACTTTGGTAACATTATTTTGTTGTTGCTTACTCTACAATAATTGCTTACATTCTCTAAAATAATCTTGACGAGGTGGATAATGTGGGCCTACTACTGTATTATTTGTCAATTAATTGCAGAATAAATTTCCTGTATGTATTTATTACACAAATTACCAAATATCACATCAGGTGTCACACGGATTACACATCAAGTTACTTTAATCTGGTTTGGTTTGTAATTTATAGGTCCGTGTTCAAACCCTGATGGTGCATTAATAACTTTTCCCCTAAATGCCTTACTATTCTCTCTTCACGCAAATATGGTTCCTTTTACTGTATATATTTTACCTTACTCATACCCATATTTTGCGAGTAAATAGTAAAATTGCTAAATAATATTAGATAAGTGGATTCCTGCATTCATATTTTATCGCTTTAATATGGACATTTTAAATTACGCTCTCTCTCTACTTAATACATCATCCAACAACTTAAAAACTAACAAAATTTAGAAAATAATCAACTGTAGCAACTTCCACTTAAGAAAAATACCCATAAGTTTTTGTTCAGTCTTGTAAAGTGTGTCTTTTAGTAACAGAAATAAGATTACCTGTAACTTCCCGTATTCATCTATTTTGAAAATATGGTTTGATGATTTGACAAATAAATTAATATATGTAATGGTTAATATTATTATTATTATTAATAATATTACTACGTGAGTTTGTAGATAGGCTTATACGGTTGTGGTAGTTCGACTTGACTACTAAGTCCAATTACTATCAAGTGACACGATTAACATAATAAATGGTGTTCTTGGTAAGCTAACGTACAGCTAATAGTATTACCATTTAATTTGTTCCTACCTTTAACTATAGATGAATTCTCTACAAATTTTTTATTGTCTTAGCTTTAAATATCTTTAGTATTATCAACTAACAAAATGTACCATATATTAAACGGCCAATATTGTTTGAAATCACAGTGAATAAACAATACAACCACTTTATAAAGAAGTTTAAATTTCTCTTGCTTCATTTGCTAATTCAAGTCTAGAATATAAGTATGTTCTACAGGCTTATCCATCATCTTTATCTCTCTTGACTGGGTGCTGTGAAGGCGGCATTTTATTACCCTTTCCGGTTGTTCTGTCAGTGTTGAGTCTAGTTGGCATTTATTATTATTGGATCAGGTCTGTGTTTTTAGTTAATTTTATGCGTTTCTAATATAATCAAGTAAAACATTGCAGTAAAACAAAAGCTGCATTTAAGAAACTATAAAACAGTGTCGATATCTTATTAATTTTCAAAAAAGCATGTTTGCGCCAGTGGGTCAAAATGTGAGATTAAAGACTGTTAGAGTATTTGTTAATAGCCTTACAGCTCTAATATAATTTTTAATATAAACAATAATAAAGTCCTTAGTTTAGATCATTCAATAGCGTGTCTTCTTAAGATACAAAATTTTGATTCCTGGCATGGCTGAAATAATTAGCATTTTGGAAAGGTTGGTGCTCGGGTGTTGTGAATATTATAGATTTAAGTGAGCATGTAATTAGTTTGGTGATATACTCGTGATAGCCATTTGATTTATAAAGTGGACGTTAAATACCTAACGTACATTCATTTATGTGTGTATATTATTTTAATATTTATTCATGTGAGAAACAAAATATAAATGATAAGAGAGTCGATGCTTTACAACTAATCTTCTATAGACAGATTCAGTGACGTAGTTAGCTAACGCGCTAGTTTCGTATTAATCTAGACTGTCGAGGATGGGGATATTGAGTTTCAAATCTTGCTCGGGGGAGCTTGGGGTGGTTTGTCCTAAATGGTTTTTCACTCCCAATCCACACAAATGCGGGTTCACTTTTTATAAACTCAACCTTCTCAACCATACGCCCTCTGTGGGGACCGTACCTTAGCCGAATGGCCTAAGTCCAACCAGTCACCACAGATAGCGAGGTTTTAAATTACAAACTAAAAAAGGGTAATCACAGGGGACCTATTTTATCCACCTTCAGCAAGCCCAACAACACCCTTATCTTAACAGAGATATAATGGCTAAGTCTAATGGACATAACCATGAGGTAGTCTGGGTTCAGACAAGAACAAGCGAAGGTTACAAATACAGCTCGAGGGCTCGTTTATTTGGATGATTATCAGCATCGAATAATTTGTACAATATGGTTTATCCGACTTTGATAGATATCAATACTCGGGTATGAATAACAAAATAATACTCCTCATAATTAAAGAAACAAAACAGGATATCGTTATTTGACATTAACAGGGAAATCGTCCCTATTAAAACTTAAAGGTGTACAAATAATATACCTCCCTATGAGAATATAATGCTCTCAAACTTTAGTTAACATTCCCATCAAACAAACTTCTAATAGGTCTCGAAGGTAGTAGACATAACATATAAGATTAAAGTCATCTGACTGTTAACAATACAAATAACCTAATACTTAACATTTCCCAAGAGATAGTAAATAAAACTTACGAGAATTAAAGTCATCTGACTGTAAACAATATAAATAACCTAATACTTAACATTTCCCATGAGATAGTAAACAAACCTACAAGAAATAAAGTCATCTAACAGTTACAAGACTTGGTGTCTCCCATTATATCAACAAACACTTATCAACTTCAGATTGACTGACTCCTTATGACCATGATTCCAACCCTGACCTGAATATAGAAAGATAATGGTCAAAGTGTAATCTCCCTCTTTTACAATAACATTCCTAAACTTCGCCACGATTTTAACCATGACCTGAAATACACAATGTTCATGGTCTAAGTTTAATTTCCCTCATTTACAATAAATTCCATAAACTCCTCCAGGATTTGAGCCATGAACTGAAATATACAATGTTCATGGCCAAAGATCAATTTCCCTTATTTACATTAAATCTCCTAAACTCCTCCATGATTTGAACCATGACCTGAAATATACAATGTTCATGGTCAAAGATTAAATTCCATCCATAACAATAGCTTACGTTTAAGACGATCCTAGCGGCCTACAATGCGCCCAAGTATTCCTTATACCTAACCAGCATCAAAGAGTGACATTCATTACGGGCCACAGGCTTATATTTGATTCTGCCCAGTGGGGGAAACTAGGTAGGAAGGAATTACATCATCGAGTCGTCATCAATGTTCAATCACAAGGTTCCACTCTTTCACAGCGCAGTTGAGGCTCACATAGCAACGGGGGGTGGGGGTAACCACGGACGTCTGAGCCACTGATATTCAATTAGAATTGCACTCTCGCGCATGCGCGCTTCGAACGGATTGTCTTATTTTGGAGAAGAGACGAGTAGGTGGCTGACTTCCCATTCCAAGTTTTTATGCAGTGCGTAAAACAAGCTCGTTCCATGGCGTGATTGTTGTTGTTGAACGAGACATCGACTTTTCTGGTGAATAGTGTGAGTAGAAAACCGTTGTTGGTGCCGGGTCCGTCTGTAGCCACGGTACACTTCCCAATTCCTAACCCATTAGCGTAATTTAGTACTTAAGCGTATAATACAAACGGGTAGTAAAACGTGTGGCTAAATAAATAAAATATAGCCTTATTGTGATAAGAAGAATAATTAAATAGTATTTACTAAAGTATCTAAAACCATTTTAATATATTCATGCATCAGTTCATGTTATCTTCACCTTTCACTTCTAATTTATATTTTCAATACCTATACAAGTATTCACACATATTAAAGTAAAAGGTTATCAATGTTGGCCGCAACATAATATGTTTAAATTTTTAAAATCTTATTACAACCAAAATCACTGTAAGGGTCTTATTCAAGCTAACAAATTCAAATATCTATTGATGAAAAAAAAATCATATTAACCATTGCTCCTAGGTATATAATATACAAATGTATTACTATTCCTTTGTCTTTAAATATTACGAATTGTATCTAGTAAGATACTTTAAAATATACACACCTCAATAGATATGGTGAATAAATATCAGGCTTTTTAAAGTCATGTAGAAAAGATTTAGGTATTTTGTGACTAGAATTTCTAGATAGTTTATCATTCTTGCTCCACGCAATTGCAGGTAAATTTCCTATTGTATATTTATTACTTATCCTTGGTGTAAAAATGCATATAGCATGAATGGGTGTTAAAGTGCAAAAAGGTGCTGTGCGAATAAAAAGGTAAATGTGTTCCAGTAGACAAATCTGTAATTCTACTAACTATTTAAAGAAAGCTCACCCATGTGTAAACTTCTTTAGAATATAGTTAAACAAATTTCATAAAAAGCTATTACTATTATGTTTTGAATAATAGAAAGCACAAATAAGTAAGATAAATCCAGGAATACTGAGGCATAGAGGGGTGGAAGGGTGGTGGGGGTAGATGATGTGTGACGCGGAGGCGTTGCTTGATGATATCTCGGGAGGATGCGGGTGTGAGGGGGCTGCAGAAGGGGCGGTCCTGTCGCGGGAGGGGATGGCCTCCTGTCGCGGATAGGAATACTGGGGCAGATAGGGGAGGATACGCGCACGTGGAGGTCTCCGCGCGGGGTTCAATCCTCGGTCCCTGCAAACATATCTCGGAACATAGTCTAAAAAGGATACTCTCTCTTTCTCTCATACACGCAGATGATTTGGGAGGTGCATGAGAGTGAGGAAACATACATATCTTCCTTCAGAATATATCCTTAAAAGGATACTTTCTCTCTCGATCTGCATAGGCTTAAAAAAAGATTCTTTCCAAACTCTAGGTATTGCTACCTCATAGAATATAATCTTAAATGGATACTCTATGTAATAACTCTCTCCTGATCTGCATACATAAATGAACTTCAGAATATAATAAAAAAAAAGATTATTTCCAAACTCTAGGTATTGTTACCTCTCAGAATATATAATCTTAAATGGGTACTTTATGTAATGTCATGACTTTAAATAAATAGTACAACCTTTTATTTAACGTATATATTCTTAAGATTATGATGATACATACACATATATATATATTCTCAGTACAAAGATTATTAAATTCTTTCTCTCGGAAAAAATATGGTCTTTCTCTAAAGTCTTAGTCTTGAGTAAACATGTACATATGTTATAGAACGCGCGCGCGCACGTACGCGTGAGTGCTTGAATAGTTCGCAGTCCTCGCGACTCCTGTACCTCGCACGCGCACACGCACACGCGAGCGCTTGAATAGTTCACAGTCCTCGCGGGTCTTGGGTAAACACGTATGCGCGAGCGCTTCACCACTTGAATAGTTCGTACTCGTCTCCACCTAGATATATCAGTCCTCTCTGTGAAGCGTTAAAGCGACTCATGTGCCTCGCACCAAAGTTTTTGCCCAGAAGATGGATTCTGCCCACATAGTATGCGTTATGATGTTCGGTTCGTCCTCCTCCTCGCTGACCTCTTTATCCCCCTCTAGATGGCGGACGTTGTAGGTGGGATGATTTCCAGTTCGGAGATGTTCTTGATCCGATCGAGTTCCTCGTGCTCGATTCGATCCAACTCCGCGCACAAAGCATTTTCCTCCTCCTGGAGAATTTGCGGCTCGTCCCCTTCCTTGAGATTGTAGACGGGGCAAGATGTAGAACAGCGTTCGATGGACTGACTCGACTCCCACATTCCGGGATTATGGCATCCGAGCCAGTGCATGGAAGAATCGCAGCACTCGCTGTAACCCTTGTCGACCCTCGCGATGTATTATTCTAAGCCACCATTCGAGATCTTAATATCGCTCATGTTCTCCAGACGGTGACCCAACTGTCTATACATATCGAATGAGATGCGTCTCCTTACCTCACGGCCGCTTTATATAATCGGGATGGAGGGGAGGCGCGCCCTCCCTCCTCTCCTTCTACCCTATATCCTTCGCATCGATCCACGAAATGTGTGTCGAGTCGAACCCTAACCATTTAACGTATACTCTATTTCCGGAACGTCTGACTATCCTCTCTACGAGGTAAACATCCGGAAACGAAGCCTTTCTAGGCTCCTTACCGAAGAAACCTCCTGTGATAGGATTACCTTTCATATCTTCGAGTAGGATGGTCCTGGGATTAGTCTCGACGACGTTACGTATTTTAAACAGTTCAGTCGACCAGTTCGCGGTATAACCCTTTTCGAAAACGTCCTTATACTTGCTGATAAGGACTATATCACCCACTTTAAATATGTTCGGCGAGGTATCCAAAATCTTGAAACGTTTATAGACCATATGTAAAAGTCTCTCGTCCTTGACGTCTATAGGCTTCAACTTTATGGTCGAGTGTACCGTACGGTTGTATTTGTTCAGTAAGGAATCGATCATATCGATCCATCGATAGGATCCTTTCTTGAGAGTGCGATTAAATCGTTCCACGACGCTAGCCTTGACGTTGCTGTATGTAGAATAATGATTGATTCTCTTTCTCTTCATTAGTGTTTCGAATTCCGCGTTGTAAAACTCCGTTCCATTATCCGTTTGGAGATGACGTACGGGAGGTAAATCTTTGTCGGTCACCTTATCGAGGAGGAGAGCCATTGTGGCGTTGACATCATTACCCGCCTTAGTCTTGACAGGTGCGACCCAAGCCCTCTTGGAATACACGTCGATGATGGTGAGAAGGTACTTGAACCCCCTATTCGATCCAGAGTAAGGTATCATCTCTTCCAGATCGGCCTGAAGTAGTTCGTTCAAGCCTCGTACGCTAACATGTCTTCGAGGGAATCATCATCTTGCAGGACGATGAAGTTCACGCACAATCTCCCACTTGACGGTGGACATGATTGTGATAAAATACCGAAGAGATGAATGTCTTTATACGATGATTCCGGCCTCGAGTAATTCCTCGATGCTAGAAATAATCTCGTTCTCGTGAGCGGAATGACCGGCCTTGGTAGATGTGTGCAAGAGTCGTAATCGATCACACAATTCCTCAGGATCGTTCCAATAGGTATAATCGATCCCTCTCCCTGTCTCCATCTTGTATAAACCGTTGCCCTCAGGCTCCTACTCAAACATAAGTTTGATGAATAACGAATACTTTGATCCCGCGCGCATCTTGATACGAGCGTACGGTTCGTTTCTCAACCGATGCGCGTTCGTTTCTTCGAGCATAGACTTGTATACTTTTAGATCATCCTTAGTATAATGAGCGGGTGCTCTTCTGAAGAGTAATTCTAATAGTCCTCGAGTATACGGTATCGTCATATTGTTGAGAAAGTATTGTGCCATCTCTCCCGTCGAATACGATACGCGTGTCTCCAAGCTTTGTAGAGTTACCGTCATGACGGACGCCGTAGGTCTTATCAGAATGCGCGTGAGATGAATAAAGATAAGTATCCAATAGATGGTTGTTCTGCAATCTCTCAGGTGGGGTTTCCACCTCCAAGGGTTCGGGCTCGGCGAGCGCCTTCACCATCTTATTTAGAGGATCCGTGATAGGTTTGAATGTTTCATTCGCAACGTGCTCATACTCGTGTCGAGCATCGCGTAGTTGCTTATACTTTCGTTTAATAATCTTACTCGTTTTATGATATACTCCATGACATTCGTCGACATGATGTAAGGTGTGAATGTCTCTTACGACGAAGAAACGGTTCATTATATCTAAACGTAAGTAAAACCTAAATCGACGTGTAAAATCTGAGGCGTCGTCGAGCGTTTTTCTATCATAAAATATATAGAGTCATCTTTGAACACCTCTAAAGGAGTGCCGTCGGTAATTTTAAGATTCAACAAGCAAATATTATCTTTCAAGTTTATGACCATCGTTAAAATGATCCCTGCCCTCTTGAACTTATAACCGCTTTCACCCATTAGAGTCAATTCGAAATGTCTCGCATCCTTCCTCATAGGTTTTGAATCCAAGTAGATGTAAACGAAACTACGATTAGCCGTGGAGTCTACATAAGCTTTAGGCTCTGCGTCTGAAGGTAATGAGGGCATACATATGTTTCGCAAAACTAGACCGCCCGCATCGTAAAGCCGATCGGTATCTGTCCCCTTTACATATAGTATACCTCTCGCTATCAAATCGTTGTAAATGGTTCGTTGTATCTCGAAAGTTTCCTCTAGACTTAGCAGCTTTGAAGCTAAAAGCGTCAAGCGTCGTTTTATTTTCGTTGAGACGATCTTCATGATGACCCATCAGTTTCCGAACCTCCTCCTTCCCTTGACGGCTACTCTTCTCAAAGTCGATGTATTTGATCCGATCGGGCTCCAAATCCTAGATCAACAATTCCATCTGTCCTTTGATGACGTCCTTTCCAGCGTTGAGAGCGACTATCTGCTCATTACTGTGTCTCTCATCCATCCTATCGACATAAGAACTTGTTACAGACATCCTTAGATGCGATGGGCGTCTCGACGTTGACGATCCTCTTCGAACTAGCGTCGTAATAGCCCTGAAAGTTTAGAGGCAGATTTCCTTCCGTCTCAACGGAAGATCTATATTTGTGGAGACTATGACTGAATTTAGATATGGACGACCTGAATAGGATGAGAAGATTCGCGTTATCTCTCAACATCTGTTTCGGAATGTGCGAGTACGTCTGACAGAGATAGAAACCGTCTATAGCCTTATGTCTGCCCATACTGAAATAAGCCTGTATATTAAACTGTTTATCGCAAGCGACGTCGTCGAAAATGAATACAGAGTCGGGTTCGGCCTCAGACGGGGGGATAATTTCCGCGTTGTCTGAATACGGGAAATAGCCCATACCTTCGACGAGCGAGAGAGCCTTCGATAAACGTTGATACTTGGGCTGGTATAACGATTTAGAGTAAACGTATACGTTCTTGAAGCGTAGACAGTTAGGTTCCTCCAACAGTCTGATCATGGCGTTGTTTTTACCGCAATTCGATGGTCCGCAGATGATGCAACGGATAGTATCAGGTAACAACGTACCGTGTCTCTGAGGTAAATCTCCACCCTCATCGTGAACGTTGTTGTGTACAGTTAAAGAGTCTGTCTGTTTCTTGAGTCGTATACCGACTAGTTCATCCATATAATGAGCGCACCTATATAAATAAGATTCAGTACGTATTATGAGGCGAAGAAGAGGGGGAGGATTTATGGATAAGATAATCAATAATCTACCGTTTGAGCCGCATATACCTGTATACCAGTACTGCGGACCGGGGAAAAGTTGAAAAACGATTGAAACGAGGTGATCCCGGAATAAACGAGTTAGATAGATAATCTAATGAACACAATATCGCCTACTCCAAGGTGAAAGATCTAGCAGGACGTCATACCGCAGATCGTGAACTTTTCGAGAAATCGTGGAAAAGATTAGTCGCGCCCGACTCGAAGTTAGGTGAGATAGCTGACGCGTGGGTGGTCACCAACGTGATGAAAGCTAAATTCAAGATGGGTTCCGTTCTAAAGAAGAAGAATAAAACTCAGCGTCATCAACGGAGAGCTACTACTACTACACGCCGTAAAAAGAAGGGGGGAATTCTACCTATAATACCCTAGATCGCAGCGCTCAGTGCCGTTGCTGGAGGAGCCGCGGGAATCACGAAGGCTGTACAAAGTGCGAAGGCGAATACGAAACAATTGAATGAGTCTCAGAGATATAATCGTACACTCGAAGCTATAGCCATGGGGAAAGGAATGTGTCTTCAGCCTTACCCGAAAAGAAAATGACTACCTAATCGTGCCCTTACTGAAACAGATTAACGCAAGTATGCAAGCTAGCTAAAAATCCCCTTCTTTAGAGGGGTATTTGCGAGAGATGCTTTACCTAGCGGACCTCCTTGGAAGTTAGAGAGTGCCATCATCAATTTTGGTAATGATAGTGGTAAGGGTACGCATTGGGTAGCGTATAAAAAAACGGCGGACGGGAGGATTTCTTCAATAGTTTCGGTGATCTAAGACCGCCACTCGAACTTGTTAGATATCTCGGAGGAATACCTATCACCTATAATCATACACGGTGTCAAGAGTACGGAACCGTTTTATGTGGTCATCTTTGTTTAGCTTTCCTTAAATACCCGCGTTGACATTCGATATTAGTAAATATGTCTATGACGCTTACACTGACAGGTCAGAGCTCGAATCAGTCAGAGAACTACTTTCCGCATATCCTGCTCGAAGAAGAGAATCGTAAAGAAGAATGGTCCAGCGGACTGATCAATCTGGTGACGTTCAATTCCATACCGAACATCGACGAGCGTAATTATAAATTTTATTGCGACGGTAAAGAGTATACCATACCTCCGGGCACCTATGAACTTGAGGCGTTGGACCGATTCTTGCGAAGAGAAGTCTCTAGTAACGTAAAGCTATCGATTATCGGTTACCCTAGCACTTTAAAGAGCTATATCACTTGCACTAAGCCTATCGACTTTACGCGACCTTGTACGTTCGCATCCTTGCTAGGGTTCGACTCGGTCATACTTCCTGCATGGAAGACACACATATCTACCAGTACCGTGAATATTCTTCACGTGAATGTGATCCGCGTTGAATGGAGTCTCGCTAGCGGAACTTACGTCAACGGAGAAACGAGTCATACCTTGCACGAGTTCAGCATGACCGTCCCGCCGGACTATAAGTTAGTGGAAGCGCCGAACAATATTATTTACCTTCCGGTAACGAAGCGAGTAATAGAGTCTATCGCAGTACGACTTATCGATGAACGAGGAGATATCATCAACTTTAGAGTAGAGACTATATCGCTACGTTTAAATCTGAAACGATTCGGTGGAGATGGGACTCGAACTAGATAAAACTAGACGACGTCGTCTTCCCCGAAACATTGAGAGAAGAACAGTGAAAGTGTTAACACCTGCAAATAAACTCTATTTAAGACGTCTAGGTTACTCGAGTACCCTAACGTACCTACCTCTAACCATCATGATTGGACCGTGAAAACGTCGACTTTGCTGGAAAAACCTCGTTACGTTGTTTTCGCTCTTCAGACCGGACGGAACCATACGACGGCAGCAGATAGAAGTATTTTCGATCATTGTAATTTACGTAATGCTAAACTCTATCTAAATTCTATCATGTACCCTTATGAGGATATGAACTTGAACTTTAGACAAGATTCCTTCTCTAAATTATACGAAGACTATGCTAATTTCCATACTTCGTACTACGGGACGAGCACCTTTACTCGATCCTTCTCATTTCAAGTCTCACACACCCATCGTCGTGTTCGATGCTAGCCGACAGGAAGATATGGTGACGTGTCGTATAACGTTCGAGATGGAGGAAAATATCCCAGTAAATACCAAGGCGTTTTGCCTCATCATACACGATAGAGTGGTCCGTTATAACACTTCAAGCAGTGACGTTAGCAAGATGACATCATAAATGAAGCATCATGCACAACCTCTCCGCGTCGAGCAGGAGGTACGGTGAGTGAGGAGGGTGGAAGTTCACAATTATTAAAGGAGCAGAGAATATGAGTTGGCTACAGAGTATAATCAAAGCTGATAATGCCAAGTACGAACTAGGTAATCTCGGTCGAGTAAACTCCACCACGGGGGAAAAAAATGTCCTACTGCTCCGGGAATGGTTTAAGAATTTTAAGTTTGATCGGACAAAACTTTTGCGATCTGACCAAGAGTGCGATGCGGAACAATACAAGTTCGGTTTTTCCAGCATTGCTTCATATGATAGCTTTGATAAACGAGTATAAAGAGTACATCGATTTCAATAAGTTATCATGTCTCTGCGGTCAAGACGAGGTTGACACGGTAAGACGGAAGAAGAAAACTACTGAGGCCTCTAAACGTACTCTCGGAAAGAAGAAGAATAAAACTTGTGAGGAAACGAACGAGGGGCCTGCGAAGAAGAAGCTGCAAGACGAGTTGAAGGATTCAATGTAACTCTTGAAAAAAATTATCAAATTTTTTCATGGATACTTGCAATGTATTAAAGATTATTTAATCAATTAGAGTATAAGTCTAATAATGCGGCAAACGTTTTGACAATAATTACTGTATAAGTTTAAGAATCTATAAAATAAATGTATTTCAGTATAAGTCTATGAATCTCTAAAAAAAATTCTTCATATAAGAATTATTACTTTTTCTTTGTATTCTTTGAAACTTTAAAAAAAATATTCTTTAGTCACTACTTTTTTTTGTATAATGTAACGATTATTAATTTTTTTTGTATCTATGAATCTATAAAAAAATTATTCTTTAGTCATTTCTTTTTCTTTGTATAATGTAAGTATTATTACTTTTCCGTTGTGTTTTTTGAATAAATTTATTCTTTAGAATGTAACAAACTTTTTTTAAATAAAAAGAATTAACGATTACTACTTTCTTTGTATTCTTTAATCAATTAGAAAGGGATGGAGAGGGGAGAGTGATGAAGGAAGGGGGTAAAGAAATAACAACGCACGCACACATACACCCACAACTCTAATTAATGATAAACTATTTTTTTTAAACAGATACATACTAAATCAGTAATTTCTTTTTCAGTTAATTTACAGAACATGATTTTTTTTCAAGTCTTTTAGAAGTACTAGCATTTTCTAATGATAAAGGTATAGTTCTTGATTATACATCGACATTAATTATTAATTGTACCGGATAAAGTTGTAGATCTTGAAGCACTGTATTAATCACTGACGCACTTGCACTATAGAGACGACGGTTCAGCATCAATCGACGTCTCTTGGAAGGAAGTAGATGGCTGCTCGCTTATAGAGTAATGGAACCATTGTAAAGTTTTGACTGTGCCGGGTACTATATATATTTTATTGTAGATAGAGCATAGTGTGACCCGATTGAATTTTTTAGTGTAAAGTTTGAATCCTACAGCTCTTTTTGAACGAGCCTCTCTCATGACTACCGTCTCATCGGTCAAGCAATTACGATAGTCCTCTAACGAAATCGTTCTTAACGCGCTACTCTTGACCCCTTTAGCTTTGAGCGTCTCGCCATCTCCTTGTACCGCGAATGATAGAGTTTAGGACGTAAACCTATGAACTTGGTGATGATCCGACCTCGAGTCTCGTCTTTTAGTTTACCGAGCACCCCTTTATTTACTACAGGCATTCCGTCAACATTGTCTTGTCCGTAGGTGGAGGTGTCCAGGTAGTCATTAGCTAACCGGATAAGTCGCTGGTATGCGTCCTCAACAGTCATGTAGATGAGAAGTGAGTCTGTATCTGTGTATTGGAGTTTTAACGTACCCGTAGGGAAGGCGGGAACCATTACCTGGTAATGTAAATCGTACATGACTACTTTCGAGATTTTCAAAATGGCGAATCCCGCATAAATCGGCATATCATAGTAAACCTCCTGCGGTTCCATCTCGATGATGACCAGGTTTTCCGACACGATCGTACTGTTTTTAAAGTTTGGACTGGCTATGAGGTTACCCACTCCAAATTTCCCTCCCCACCCGGTAGTTATCTTTATCGTACGGTAGGCCCTCTTGTTAGATATAAGATGACCGAATGCGGCATTTTTTATCAGTTTGAAAAACATGTTTTCAAACTGATTACTCGCTTTACTCCTCATTTCCACGTTCAGCTTGATATATAGAGCCATCCATGGAGATTGCTTGAAACTGAGAACCCTGTGTACTCTCGTCAGTTTCAATCCCTTCACCAAACATAGCTTTAGATGGCGGTAGTGAATGACGTACCTAGTGTTATCAGCTAAAGTCGTTAACAATTTCTCATGCTTCCCTACGGGTGGAATCTCTTTCTCGGGACAGAACGGCAAGTCAGAATGGGCGTCGTGTACTTCTTGTGGATATTTAAGATCTACCTGCAAGATATACCCCGTCTCCGCATCGTCCTCTACTTTTACACATCCAAACGAGCAATTTCATCATTTTCGAGCCACCTGAACCATCCATATGGTAGCGAGGACAGCATACTAAATGAATAGAGTCCATTCACGTCTTGATAAACGAGGTAAGACTCTGGCTTGGAACGGTCGAATGAGACCATATACCGATTATTCGCTACAGAGTGACGATTAGCCACGAAATTTATCCCTCCTCGAATAGCTCCCTCGATGAATTGATGTATGTCCACATCGTAGATTAATTCGAGCCGTACTCGGGTTATTCTCAATAGAGCTTGCTAGGCGAGACTAGGGGCTGTAAGAGACCATCCGGGATAGAGTCTATACGTCTTCATACAAAGATCGCGAAAGTTCTCAAAGACATCAACCAGTAGCGTTACGTCCGTATACAGGTAGAGGTTCGACTAGTCCCAAAGATTCTTACATTCAAATAGTCGCCAAACCTCGCAGGCGTGATCATAGTCTTCCTGAGAGATATGACTATCCGTGAGCGCGCTGTAGAATTTATCTTTGCTCGGTAACTGAGTCTCGTTCAGTCGCTTGACTGAATCTATATAGTCATAGGGGAACACACCTTTACGAGTGACTAGTTTGAACCGTTCATCATCAGGATGACCCTTACGAGTGATTTTAAGTTGCTCGGGTTCGAGGTAAGATACGCATTTCTCTAGGGAGGTACATAGAAAGCTGAAACTATCTATAATTATAATCGTGATCCCTCGAAACCTGTGTCAAATATGTTACATGATTACTTTGAATCTTCCTATAGTCTCTCCAATAACCTTAACTTTCCCCGAATTGACGATAACGCGCTCCCCCGTGAACGGATCAGTCTCTCTACGTTCAACAAGTGATTCATGAAGGAAAAAATTGTCGTAGCAACTCGCTTTATGGATTAACACGCTCAGATGACTCGGGTTCTTGTAATTAATATTACACGCCGCGTGATTGCTCCTACGATAAAGTCCCGTCAAGAGACAATGATCCATGACGCGGATATCCTCATTCTCGTAGGGTTTTTTTTAGCATATATGACAATGAGAGGCCGTATTATGAGCATCTCTTTGAGCAGGTGTTAGTGGTTTCATCGGAACGATGGTACTATAACAATCTAGTACACGACTTTGCCGTATCTACGAGAGCCTCAACAAATTGATCTGTACAATCTTTTCCCATGAAGTGTCGGTACTCTGAGAGATTATCATCAAAATTACATTTAGTGAACATACCTACAGAATACACTACATGACGCTTTACATTCTCAGTATAAGAAAATTTCGTGTCGAGATCGCACGTCTCTTTCGACACGAGTAAGCTCTCCAGATCCGCGTATAGGATAAATCCTGTTTTCTCCTGCTGTTTATACTGTGAGAACGCTAGGAATTTATCCTCTCCTTGAGGGAATGTACTCCTTACTGCGCCAAATTTTATACACATATCTTTATGTTTTGCAAGTTTATTTTCAGTCAGAAAAGCAGTCAGACATCGATCGCAAAAGCACCTACGCCCTGCGTTAGACGTTAACGATAGTTGTGGGTTTATTAACCGAGACAGATTTTTGATCACGCTGAAATGATAAGTTTCCGTTCCATGCACTCTTATCATGAATAAATGAACATGTCTGGCGCTCTCTTTAGCGCAGACGTGCACGGGAACGATCACTAGTGTTTTAGAGTTGTCTGCAATGTCAATATAAGAGTCACTACCATCGTGTTTTGCAGCGTACACATTAACGGATATATCGTTACGCCTTTCGAAGCGTTCGATATAACTCATTTCGAACGGGAGCGGGATTCAGTCTAGATTCAGCCCATCTCGAAAATTAGGATATGACAATAAAAGATGAGCTTCCCCGTCGGTTCAAAGAGGCACGCCAATACGGATACGGTGAAGCAAAGTCCTTCAGATTGTACATTTATCAAGGCTTTACGTCTTGCTATAGTTTCACGGATTTGAACACGAGCCTCGATCGAGAAAGCCGAGTTTTTCGAGAAATTTACTCTCATTTCCAACGTGCCGTCGTATATCCATCCCGAGTCTCTATAAACAAAGGTCTCAAATCTGAGAAAGGACCGGGAAGATCACATTATTTTCATATATCTCCTCCAAGTTTATCACGTTAAATATATCATATAGAGTAGAGTTGAAATAACCTTTTTCAATTCTACCTTCGGTAGGATGTTAAACTCGCAGATGAGGCTACAATTTCCCTTTATCGAGCCATTTGCGATTGATGCTTTTTCTACTGTCATTACGTAAATATCCCCGCACGCAACGAGAAACTGTACAGGAGCCTTATAGGGTAATTCATTAGTGATAGAGTACGTCTTTATGCGTTGGGCATATGCTTATTCAATAAGTTTGATAGATAGTCCTAGCGGTTCCAGGTAAAGCCTAAACTGTGTAAATCCTATACCTAAGTTTTGTGAAAGGGTTTTAAGTCTTTGGAACTGTACCTCTATATCATCCTGACCTAATATCAGTACGCTCGAGGTTTTAATCTGGCCGGGTATATGTTCTATGTAAGCATTATATACCTGAGGAGTGATATCATGTTTCAGGTATTTAATTAAAAGTCGCTCATTAGAGTCTAATTCATCGTGAGTATACACCCTATTCCCGTTAGTTTGTTGAGATACAATGATAGGAGTTGACATGAGAGCTCGTTTTGTCGGGGGTCCTGACATGTTCCTAAGTTCGGAGGGGTGCGCTATGCTCTAAGCAGACATTATCCTCTTCATTTTTGTACAGCTTGCTCTAGGATCTCATAAAGTGGCTCTGAGACGGCTATAAAAACAACAACAGGAAGATCTAGTCAGCAAACATTGAAGCTTATGCCTTTGTGTATGTATGCGTGTGTGTGTGTGCACGTAAATGTACCATCATTTGTACGTGAGGAGAGTGTAAAATCATTCAGAAAAGATTCATATATCTGATTAATGCGCTTTAAAGTTCAACAGAAAGAATTTGAAGCATGGTCTCTCTCTCATTCTGTGACAAAGTCTCTCATTCTGTGTCAAGATTACGCGTGCAAAGTACTGAAAAAAAATGTTCTGATCCGAAAGGATTTAAATCTAAACTTGCTCGCTACTGATAATGGATTAGGAATTAGGAAGGTTGAATAAGAGGAAGTGAACCCGCATTTGCGTAGAGGGAGAGTGAAAAACCATTTAGGAAAAAACAACCCTCAGCTCGCCTGGACAACTAGCTCAGTTAATTCAAGAATAAGAAACAGACCTTGCAGATTATTACGTTTAGTGTACACTGATTTAATCAGTTCCTTATTTAGTGAAATATGTTTTTACTGAGGTAAGAACATACACTAGTGTATTATCATTATTATTTATCACAGTGTCTTACTACCCGTTCGGTCTATACGCTTTAAGTACTAGTTACGCTAAAGGATTAGGAAGGTTGAATTAAAGGGAGTGAACCCACATTTGCATAGAGGGAGAGTGAAAAAACATTTAGAAAAAAACAACTTTCAGCTCGCCTGGACAACTAGCTCAGTTAATTTAAGAATAAAAAACAGACCTTGCAGATTATTACGCTTAGTGTACACGGATTTAATCAGTTCCTTATTTAGTGAGGTAAGAACATATATTAGCGTATTATTATTATTATTATTATTATTATTATTATTATTTATCACAGCGTCTTACTACCCGTTCGGGTTCACGGATTTATTCAGTTCCTTAATTAGTGAAATATGTTTTTACTGAAGTAAGAACATGCACTAGTGTATTATCATTATTTATCACAGCGTCTTACTAGCTGTTAGGGTTATACGCTTTAAGTACTAATTACGTTAATGTATTAGGAAGGTTGAATTAGAGTAAGTGAGCTCGCATTTACGTAGAGGGAGAGTGGAAAACCATTTAGGAAAAAACAACCCTCAGTTCACCCGATCGAGATTCGAACCTTGATCTCCCCGTCCTCAGCAGTCGACAAGCGCGTTAGCTAACTACACCACAGAGGCGGATATCGCTACTAGACCGGTAGGGCATTCACCGTAGGAGGATAGTATTTATTGTTACGACACTATCTACAAACTTTTTGTTATGAATTGAGATAACATTTTCAGAAATAAGTTTAGAGTTAATCATAGTAAACACTATTTACTTAAATATTTGAATCTGAATTGTTCAAATTCTTCCTAGGGTTGAACCCGGATGATTAGCGTGGAAGCCCACCACCTAAGAACTAACATCCTAGTATGCTATTCGAATATAAAGACAGATAAAATGATATATGCACAAATTTGAATGTACGCTCACCTTCAAAGTTTATGATGGCCGTTTTGCTAAGCTTGGAGATGCCTTTATAAACAAGCAATAGGTCTGCTTTGGAAATGTCTTCTAGCTGCTCGTCGCTGAGTCATGAGAATCGATTAGGTAACCACACTTTAAACTTCCCCTCAAGCGTTGTAAGCACTCGACGCCCGTACCGTGTGGCTAAAGCTTTTATACTCGTTATACGATAAGCATAACCAATATCCAAATCCGTTAACTTTCTCGGTACGATTTCACTCGAGCCGATAGTTCTTAAAAGAACTGCAGTATATTCGCTAGACATTGTTGTTGATGTTTAGATTATAGATGATAGCTAATGATTTCATCGTTCGGCTGTTGCCCGACTCAGAGTTACCAGCTTGACAGTTACGCCAAGCCAGGATGTCTGCGAAAGGGCTGATTTGTTGTTTGAGTACCGAGTCATTGTCATGACTCTTAACCTCGCGAATGAACTTATAAACCTGATGAAATGGAACAGGTGAAATGAGCCTGCAGAATACTACAGGTGTGTGATTTTGTAGCCCGACTCAGGACTGTACTGACTTGACCGTAATGCCAAACCAGGTCTGCCTGCGAAATGGCTATATGATTTCATCAAAAAGGGTTAACTCTATATATAGGGAGGGAAGGAGGGAATTCCTAGCCAAGCCCTATGCAGGAGGAGCTCCAAGCTGCACGCGCTACAGGATGAGGAGGGACTCTTAGCCACACCCACTTCAGAGCATGAGAGCCAAAAGTTCATAGTTCACAGAAAAAGATTACTTTCACATCCTCCCTCCTGTCTGGAGAGTCATTTACGAACATGATTAAGCTCCCTCAAACATATTCTTTTCAAGATTTCCCACAGTTCACTCTCGCACTAAAAATGAATCAATATCATGTTCAAAAGCTCCCCCCATCATAGATGAAATTTCTACAGCACCGAAAACATCTGGTGGTCAAGACCTCTCTCAACTGTGAGACTGAGAAAGGAATTCATCAAGTGTCACACACCCTCTTCCAGCCCTCGTAAGGGCAGGGGGAGAAATGACGCCCTATTTCCCTTTAATCTCTAAGAGTGAGAACCACTAATCCGTGCTTGAAAGATATATGTGTTCTTTAAAAAAACACGAGCACCTCTCGCCGCCCAAAACCCTTCCCACGATCGTCCCTTCCCCCCGCTCTGCATGCAGCACCATGCTCACGACAAACGCCCCGCTCCCCTCCCACCCTCGCCATCATCCCGCAAAGCTCGAACCCCGTGGAGCTCGCATAGACTTACGATTTTCTCCCAATTGTCGGGAATATCTAAGTCCGAAGACCCAAGATTTCAGAATGTGCAGAGTTGAGCATATCATAAGCCTTTATTAGGGTTAAAACCTGCTTCGGTGGACACATGGTCTAAGTCATCACACTTTCAATAGATTAGATTCTCGGGGGGTTGGAGTTTGAATCCCAGTCGGGTATACTCAAGGTTTGTTTGTTTTGAAAATAAGCCTCTATTAGGGTTAAAGCCTGCTTTGCTGGACACATGGTCTAAGTCATCGCACTTTCAATAGATTAGATTCTCGAGGGATTGGAGTTTGAATCCTGGTGGGAGGTATACTCAAGGTTTGTTTTGAAAATAAGCCGGGTTAAAACCTGCTTCGGTGAACACACGGTCTAAGTCATGATTCTCAGAGGATTGGAGTTTGAATCCCGGTGAGGGTATACTCAAGGTTTGTTTTGAAAATAGCCCGGGTTAAAACCTGCTTCGGTGAACACGCGGTCTAAGTCGTGATTCTCGGGGGATTGGAGTTTGAATCCCGGTGGGGGGTATACTCAAGGTTTGTTTTTAAAATAAGCCGGGTTAAAACCTGCTTCGGTGAACACGTGGTCTAAGTCGTGATTCTCAGGGGATTGGAGTTTGAATCCCGGTGAGGGTATACTCAAGGTTTGTTTTGAAAATAAACCGGGTTAAAACCTGTTTCGGTGAACACATGGTCTAAGTCGTGATTCTCAGGGGATTGGAGTTTGAGGTCATCGGACCGAGGATTGAACCCCGCGCGGAGACTTCCGCGGTGAACACACGGTCTAAGTCGTGATTCTCAGGGGATTGGAGTTTGAGGTCATCGGACCGAGGATTGAACCCCACGCGGAGACTTCCGCGGTGAACACACGGTCTAAGTCGTGATTCTCAGGGATTGGAGTTTGAGGACATCGGACCGAGGATTGAACCCCACGCGGAGAATTCAGCGGTGAACACACGGTCTAAGTCGTGATTCTCAGGGGATTGGAGTTTGAGGTCATCGCACCGAGGATTGAACCCCACGCGGAGAATTCCGCGCTGAACACACGGTCTAAATCGTGATTCTCAGGGGATTGGAGTTTGAGCTCATCGAAACGAGGATTGAACCCCGCGTGGAGACTTCCGTGGTGAACACACGGTCTAAGTCGTGATTCTCAGGGGATTGGAGTTTGAGCTCATCGGAACGAGGATTGAACCCTGCACGGAGACTTCCGCGGTGAACACACGGTCTAAGTCGTGATTCTCAAGGGATTGGAGTTTGAGCTCATCGGACCGAGGATTGAACCCCGCGCGGAGACTTCCGCGTGCGCGTCTCCTCCCCTATCTGCCCGAGTATTCCTATCCGCGACAGGAGGCCATCCCCTCCCACGACAGGACCGCCCCCCCTGCAGCCTCTACACACCCGCATCCTCCCGCGATTTCGCCTCCGCGTCACACATCATCTACCCCCACCACCCTTCCACCCCTCTCTGCCTCAGTACTCCTGGATTAATATTACTCAAATACATATTATATAGGCATTATTAAACGTGTATATAATAAAAAGAGGGTTTGAAATATAAAACAGGTTTTTTATAGTAACAAATAAGAATTTTTTATTTATTTTTTGTTACAAATGTTAAAATTCAAAAAATTAACTTAAATATATCACGAAATCTTACTCATACCGGAGTAAGAATTATAACTTTTTTACTACGTAAGAATAATCTTATCTTTAATATTGTACACTATTTTATTAACCGTCACAAATAACTTTAGGACAGCATTCGGGGAAGGGCATTTTGCTGTCCGAAATAATTTTGCAACCATCTTGATCCTCTACAGGAACACATCTGAAACAATACATTTGAAAATAATACACAGCGTTTAACATTTTGCCATTTGATTTTTAGTCCAGGTTTTTTTTTTCAAATTAGTCAAGTAATAATAAAAATATGAGCTAACCGAAGTCCAAAACTAAATAAAATAATAAATATAAATTGGAATTAAAAGGAATTTTGTTATTACATATTATATATCTGGCGTAAACATATCAATCTATAGTACATTACACAGGGCGATAACCAGTAAGTTCATTGAATTGGGAATCAAAATGTACCATAATTTCTTAGATGGTATACCTAAGATTACTGAGCTTATCTGCCAAAAATGTTTACAATTCTAATATAGATAAAACAAACAACACAAATGAACATCATAAATTACATCCACTGGAATTATATACACAAAATTCTGAATTGCATCCACTCACAGTGGTTTCTATTCTATACTTATAAAAGAGCCAACTTTATAAAATATTGGTTTACTTCCACTCTAATCATTTATGCATACAATATATGCACAATATCTTATTGATTGTTCTGTATTATACGAAGAAGAGTAAGATTACCTTCTGAAAAACTCCCTTTTAGTTTAATTACTAAAGAGCCTCTTCCTTATTTTATAGTAGGACTATTTGAACATTAAATTTTATTAGATAAAATCAAGTTTAAACGTGTTCATTTGAAACTCATTTCCAAGCCTTATCAATTAGTCAATTACTAGATTATAAATATATAATAATGATAATCCATTAATATATATAATTGAGTAACAATATTATTAAGATGATGTTGAAGTCAAAACAATTTACTGTAGCAGACTCTTCGCTTGCCATGACCAAAACAGAGAAAAGAACATATTTAAGATAAGAATAGAATCATATTCATAATATCTTTAATATTTCATTAACATTTTTATAAAGTTTTTTTCTTTATGGTTAGATAATTGGTTATCTGATGTAATAGTTACCATAAAATATGCAGGTTCTAAAAAAATTCTCTTGTCATAAATTTTATATTCAGATTTTAGATTTATACTTTACTAAAGTCCCAAAGGTAAGAAAATCATTACTAGACCTAACGATGTTCTTACGTTGTCACTAAAGTAGATATATATTTTTAGATAATAGTTGGAATGTATGATATGTCCCAGGAATTAAGTCCAACAAAAAGATATGAAATTTTATTAATTCATATCTTAACTAATTGTGTACTACTTTTCCTCCTCCTCGCCAAAATATAATTCAATAATTTTGTGATGAGGACTCTCACCCCGCATGGAAGATCTCGTAGGTTCCTTTTTCTCTCCCGATACTGCAACTGGACCGAGTGCAGCCCTCATCTGTCCAGGTGGAGTCGACCACGTACGCTTTCTTCGTGCTGGTGTCGTAACATTTTCCAGGGTGGTCTAGAAACACACACATGCTAGATAGGATTGACTAAGATTCTTCGTGTTATTATTAAATTACTGTTCCACAGTTTTTTTTAACACCTGTTCACAATATACGCTCATGTACTAATTACGCTGGTGAGCTAGGGATGAGTAAGTTTGAATTTAAATGAAGTGTACCCACATTTGCATGGATAGAGATTAAAAAAGAAGATTTTAAAAAATCAGAACACACAGCCGGGTTTCAAACCCAAATCTCCCAATGCTTGGCAGGTTAGTATCACACGAGAGTAAATCCTTAGACCATATGACCACTGAAGCAAGTTCTTGGTTTTATTTTAATAAATTGATTAATTAGAATACTTAATACTATTTTACTCAAACTAACATGCTGCATGTAATAATTAAAAAACGTATTCTAAATTTAATTAAAAATTGCCTAGTTAAAAGTTCTAAATTATTTAAATACGATTGAAGTGCGCTCATTTTTCAACTTAATTTAGTCACATTTACATTTAATTTATAAAACATGTTCAAATTAAAGTTCTAGCTGATGTATTTTAAATGAAATAAGTTTCAAGCTTAGTTTAAATAACGACACAGAGTAACTATGAATTAATAGTTTTGTTTACAACAAGATTGTTAATATTATATGCTTGTAGCGCATTCAAATTTAGAGTAATACTATATTGTATAGAGATTCCTTAGAGAAAAAATTAATATTTATTGATAGCAGTATCCTATAGGAATGTTAAGCTGATTGAATAAGAACAATTATTCCTAATTTTCACTCTCTGAACTTATTGATAAAATCTGTATTAGTTTGGATTATATATAAATATAGTCCAAATAAGGTTGTGTGATATGTTTCTTCGAGGGGCATGAGCCAATTTTTTTTAACTTGAACATTATATCTCCTGATGGCAATCAAAAAATATCTTTACAGTGTGGCTTATTACAATTTTTAAAAGTGTGCTATTCATAAAACCGTACGTACTGTTAGTCATGCAGTACAAGTAATCATTATCATAATATAAATTATCATCTTTATTTAAACGATTAGGGGTTGAATCTTGTCTAGATTAACTGTAAGGAGGTGTCTAAATTATATTTATTACATTTGGTTTTCCCTTCTACCTCCACTATCATATGTATTTATTTAATCTAAGCTATTTTTCCTATAGCTATAATTTCAGTAAAGGTTAATACCCCTTGTGTGAAACGTTATAATTATAATAATAGTGTTTTGAAGAATTTAGATAAGTCTATATACATACCAATAGTTCTTGAACTTATTATTAAATTAATTAAATCAATAACACTATCTATGTTAGTTTTAAGTAATAAGCTATGCTGGAAACTTATATTAGATGATTAAAAGTGTATTTTAATACAATGCGTTGCTTTGCAATGTTTTGGAAATGTAAACATGTTAAGGGAAGACGTATTAAAATATTTTTCAAGATAATTTGGTATTGTTTGACAGCTAAGATTGTAGCGTATATCTACTGAGCTAAGGGTCCCATGTTTGATTCCCAGCATGATAAAAAATTATATCATTAGTTAAATATAAATTTCCTCTTTCACAGTGATTAATTAACGGATGGGAACTGGATGTTTTATCTATTCTGGATTTAAGTTATTTTTAAGTCATGTTCTGGAACATTTGTTTTAGAAAGTGCACGTTAAATACCTCAAATAAATGAAAGAAATGAAACATTAGATGCATAGGCAGCGTGTTCCAATATTATTTATAAAACTACTCAATCAATTAACCAAACTATATCCAAGTTCTTTAATAATTTTAATTTAGGTATTATAGTAATAGCACAAAGTTTTAGTTTAAAATTGAAAATGTATAATTATTTTGAAGCGGTCAGGAGTTGTATAGCTTATAGCTGGAGAGTACATAAACAAAGATGATGTAGTATGAATAACTTTATTTTTTTTTCTCTTCTGACCTTTGTTTTCCTTCACAATTTTGCTGGTCAGCGAGGCCTTTGAAACGCTGACTATCACTGCGATCAGCACAATCACAACTGGTAATATCTTCTGCATCTTATTTCTAAAGGAAACAACAGGACGTAAAGGAAATTATTAAATAAAATTTATGTATCCATTTTAGTCGCTTACATTAAGTTTGATTATTTAACAAAGCTGAGCTAATAAATAAAATAGATCACTAATTCAACAACTGAAATAAAGAACCTGCTTTAAATTAGTATCAGATTACCGCTAAAGGCACTATAGTCGTTTTGGTTTCGATGACATCCTTTACAATTGTAACAAATAAACTTAATATATAAGTAGAATGCATTTAAGATGAATATTAATTGCATTTGTAAATACTGTAACAATAACATCAAACAAAAGTAGAAGTATACAACTGTAGATAGATGGTTACATAAAATGGTTTATATTCTCTCATAAGACATAGGCTATTAGAATTTTGCACATGGATTTTAAAACTTGGGGTTTATGTAAACTATTTTTAAATATATATTTTTACTACACCTTTTATAAATTAGGCTATTATTTAAAACACTTCTAGATACCTATTTTAGAAAACATTGTTGAATCCAATTTTGAAAGATCTTTAGATTAAAAAATCAGTCATCACTTAACCATAATAGAAGGAATTTTCTTTTGAAGACATAATGTTATTTTTCATATTACAATCACGATTTATAGGTATTTTGGACAAAATCGTTAAAATCATTTTTGAAAAATTTGAGCTTTTCAAAAAGCTCTTGTGAGTTAGCCACACCTAATTTTAGAACAAAAATTAAATAAAAAGGGTCTTCTAAGTAGGATAATATAATATTTAGATATCAAATATATATATATATATATATATCAAATCTTAACGATTATAGCACAACGTACGTTGCATCCAGTCATAAAGTCGGAGAGGTGGAAAGGGTGAGTTACTAAAGTTAAAAATACAAATCTTTGGTTATGATGTATCATAATATTTGAAATTTAAAATATTTCGTTTAAGTTTTAATGAATTTATCTAGGGCTGGATGAAAAATTATGTACACATTTTCTTACCTATTAATATTAATACTAAGTTTTATATTTATTTGTTAAAAATCTACTTCTCAAATTAATTAGTTTCAATTAACTATTGGTTATTTTTTAGCTCTGCGTCCTACTACCAGTTGGGTGTGTACGCTTTATTGTAAATATTATTCTATTTGGTGAGGTTTTATACTGTTGGCACTCTTCAACAGGTCGATTGTTTTTCATGACTAGCCTTGAAGAACCGTGTTTCAGTGTGTACACAATTAGCGTATATCTTTGTGACAAGGTACAACCGTAGATAGTATGAATACATTGGTAGGCTTCAGGTGCTACAATAGACCAGTGCATTTTTGTTGACATTAAATATACCGCGTATGAAAGGTTATCTTCACGGAAGCTGGGTGGAAAGCACGAATTGGTCATCTTGAGATATAGTATCATACAAACATAGCGGGTTTCTAGTGAAGCATGATTGCTTGGTTTTTAATGTACAGATTACGCGTCATTTTGTAAACAAATATTTTCAAGTACAGTATATGTCGCAGAAAATCCAAATGGACCAGGTGAAGGATTTAGGGGGCAGTTTGGGGGGAGGGTAAACCCTTTTGGGGAATCTGTGTCGCACTCGACACGGGTGTACAAGGGAATTTATTTCTACCAGATTTATAAAATTATTAGAATAACAAAAAAAGATTTATTATAACAGAAAAATAAGAGATATGATTGATTACATTAGATATACAAAAACATAAGATAGGAGTTCCAAATTAATACTGTCTTGTCGCAACACGGGCAAGATCAAATGCAGTGGCTTGAAGAGCAATGTTCAATAACAAAACAACTGGACTGACGCCAGACTACGGTCAGTTGATTCTAAAAGAAAAGCGGTGAGGTAATTATAAACAAACGTTTACTGGAAATTATATACATATAGTATTGTCAACACATTTATAATTTAAACTAGCTTGAATGATTGGGACTTAAGAAAACTATTTAAGAAACATAGTATAACGAATTGCAATAGAAAGGTTGTTTGATTACATTGGTAGATGGCTAACATACAACTGTCTACACACAATAGTACTATGGCCGGTCCTTTCCCTATTGGTACTTCCAGAGTATTCAATAGTACATGTATTTACTTACCCACTCCCTGGGGTACAACACTAATATAATTCATACAAGACTAATACTCAGCCAATAGGTGCCAAAAACGGGCAAAGAGAAAAAAGGTATTACCTGCGTGGACCCTACATAGAAACAAGCGGAGTTCCACGCTTTACGCACCCTAGCTAATACCACACGCGAAACGTAGCAACAAGAATTATTCAATACATTAAACACATTGACCAAACTAGGTCCTAGATAAAGGATAAACAACCTGGTTGTAGCCATAAAAACAAGTGTGTAGTCTTAGGGTCTCAAAAGAGAAATATAGCTCTCTTTGAGAATAGCAACCATTTGGACTTAGTCCTTATTACATCTGGTGCTCAAGGTTCCTCTATTGAAGCTATATCATATATATATATATAGGGAAAAAACGGCCACTTCGACCAATATAACAAGTCTGAGCGACTTGAGCAACACTAGAGTTGCTGTGACAACATCAACAGAGTTGTTACAGTACAAAACCAAAATCTAGTCACTCTTACTGAAACAAGAAGTCAAAATAAATAAATTAGTCGCCTCGACTATACTAAGTCTGAAATAAACAATAAGTCAGATGTACTTATTCAATAAACAATTTCTAATCTTTCAATTAAACAATAAGTTAAATAGACTTAATAATAATATTATTATTTAGCACCACTTCTTACTACCCGTTTGGGCTATACGCTTTAAGTACTAATTACTCTAATGGATTAGGAATTGGGAAGGTTGAATTAGAGGAAGTGAACTCGCATTTGTGTGGAGGGAGAGTGGAAAACCATTTAGGAC
>CABFVX010005476.1:30230-50508 GCA_902151425.1 Timema shepardi
CCCCTTCCAGTTCACCCGACCGAGATTCGAACCTTGATCTCCCCGTCCTCAGCAGTCGGGCTCAACACGACAAGCGCGTTAGACAACTACGCCACCGAGGCGGGTAAATATTAATTTAGCCTTTATACTTAAGAAATCAGAGAAGATATTCCTTGGCGGCACGGTGGTGAGAATCACGTCCAACACTCCATGGCCACCGATTCCTTCGAGGAGAGATGTTTCCCTCAGAGGCGTGGCGGTGAGAACCACGCCCAATACTCCAGGGCCCCCGGTTCCTTCGTGAAGAGAGGTTTTTACCTCAGTGGCACGGTGGTGAGAATCACTCCCAATACTCAATGGACACCAGTACCTTCGTGTAGAGAAGTTCCTTCTTCAACGACGTGATGTGATAGAATAATATAAAGTAAATCTGAGAGTACCTATTTTATACCCTTTCTCTGACTAGAACGGAACAAAAAAAAAATAGAAAAGAGACTTAATAACACAGGTGGTGATAGGATGGACTAGGGGTGAGGAAAAGGGGAGGCTCGAAGACACGCCGCCATGACAGTGGTGCTCGAGGGTCGTAGGAGTGAGCCTAACTAAGTTTTAGTTATTTTCTACGAGTAGAGATGTAGTAAGTGGATGTGTTAGGACGCACCCTGTCGCAATTCGTGTTGAATATTTTGCTAGAAGGCATGTCGGCTTTATCCGATCCCATCCAGCTACGGTGAGTAAGTTTTGAAGCACATTATTCCTGAATGTACTAGCTTTAACTAGGTATCTTCTTTGGATTCTACTGTTGTAAGTTTAGTATTTTTATGCAGATTTGTATTATTAAAATCCTTTCTAGTACTGAGAGCTCGTGTATCATATACGAGTCTATCCAGTCGTTAACAGTAGGTTTTGAAGGATATTATTATTAAATATTTCAAATCAAATCCTCTTCTTTGGATTTTGCAAATATAATTATTACAACTTCGTATTTTTACGTAGCTTAATTGTGTAGGTGTCAAATTTACATGGTTGAAACGCTACATTTGGAGGTTGTGAAATACCTCTAATATTAAGGATTTTTTTAAAGAAAGTTCTACCATCACAAATGTTGTTTTAAGGCTATCCCGGACTCCCCGAAACAAGATAGAAATAAATGGAAATATGAATAAAACAAATCACTATTAAAAATAATATATTTATAATATCTCTTAAATGTAGACTACATGACCGTTCTGTGTTTGTTAGTTTTGGCAAACGTTCAATTATTTGTTGTAGAACTAAAATGATATGATTGTGGACATGCAGGAGAACTAAGTCAATAAGTCTACTTTCCACCATAGTTGTCCCGGGTCATGTCTCGATTAGATACAACAATGACACTATCAGTTATCATTATATATCTTTGCAAAACGTCAATCTGAATTTTCCCGCTATATTTTTGAATATTAAAATAATAAAAATTCATCAGTATAACTACCCATAGTCAAATTTTCCACCCAAAACAAGTCTACAACTTTATTTATCATGTTCATCTTTAACATTCCCTAGATACCCATTTGGAACCAAATCGTTTAGAACCATTTGTAAAATATTTCAAGTTTTTGACAAATCGGTCATCAGTAAACTGCACATAAATAAAGTTTCCCCCCTAGAACAATATTATGCATTGTTATTTGTCATACTACATAGTTTCCAGAAACATTTTGATTTAAATCGTTAAAGCTATTTTAGAAATAGAATTTTCAAATATTATCATCAGTAAACTTCCTTTAACCGAATTTTTGCCCAAAAACTAACTACACAGCCCTATTTTACATGTAATTATGTATAAATATATATATATATATATATTAAACAACATTTTTATAATCATTTTCAAAAGTTTGTAGGACAAATAAATTACTCATCAGTAAACGACACTTAGTTTAAAGCTAAGGCTAATTTTTTCTTTTATAATACCAAGTTTAACCAAAATCCATTGACAGGAACAGACTGATAGACATAAAGACTGGCAGGATTTTAAAATCCAATTTTTTAGTACGTGTTCACATAAGTAAACATTTCATTTTCTTGAGATTTATTATTTCATCATCACAATATTTTATCTTGATTTAAGAAATCAAAAGAAACATTGAAATGGTTAATACTATTTTTTTCATATTAAGATAAAGTATTATGATCGTGAAAATATTGATCCCGATATTATGAATAATCTTTAAATATTATGTGAACACGAACCAAAAAAAGTTGATTTTACCATTCTGTTTATCTCAATGTTTGTCTTTCTGTCTTTCAGTCTGTCTTTCTTTCTGTCTGTCAATCTGTCCCGCCCAGGTATTCGAAACTATTTGACAGATTTTGTTAAAATTTGATATTTAGATTATATAGGATTATACCAGGATTTTTTTTAACCCTAGCTCTTCAATTCGTTTACTGACGAGTAATTGTTATGACTTCCAAATTTTTTGAAAATACCTCTAACAATTATGTTTAAAATACATTTTTATTAGATTTTATTGGCATGAAAAATAGACCTCTATAGTTAGTTTTTGAGCAAACATTTGTTTTAGCTTATTTTTGTAAAATAATTAAAAAATCAAATTATTTCAAAATTAGTTTCAACGATAGTGTTCAAAATGTAAGTTCTATATGGTGAAATTTCTTGGTACGAAAAATAACAATATAGTTTTATATTTAGGCTAAATACTCATTTATTGGTAGTTTACTGATGAGTGATCTTTTAAAAACTTTAAATATTTAAAAAGTTACCATTTTGATTTGGATCCAAATAGCCAACCTGATACTGTTTTCCATGACAAATAAAGATCTGTACTTGTTTTCTTAGGGTAAATTAGGTTTCGGGTGATATACTGATCACTGTTTATTTTAATCCTAATTTCTTAAATGTCTTTATTGATTGGGTTCAAAATACCAATTATTGGTATCGGGAAACCAGTTTACATTATTAATAATATTTTTTTTATTTATAAAAAAATTAAATTTAAGGTTACCATAAATTATTAGAAATTTCAATTGTTTGGAAATTGACCTTGAAATTTGAATTCAAATTGGGAATCTGTTAATAGTATTTTATGATAAAGGGGAATAAGTTTTTATTTTTACACATAAAAAAATAATTTCAGGGTGATTTAAAAATATCTATTTTTGAAAATCTAAATAAAAAAAAATATTGATTTGGTTTATAATTTTTACATAGAGAGTGGTTATTTTTATTAAAAGATGGTATGTTTGTTTTATTATGAAACCATACTTGAGGGTAATTACTTAAAACTTACTTTTGAAAATTATCTTTGAAGCCAAAATACACAATGTGAGGAAGTTAATGTGATTGTGTCGTATCATATATCTTAGGTTTGTATTTAAAAATTGTAAGCCCACTTAAAATAAAATAAAATATTAAAAATCCTGCTGGTTTGTGATAGTTTTGACTGCAAAATTGACAGCTGCTCGACATAAATTATTTCAGATAATCTTGTTTGGCGTATGGATACATACACATAGATCTGGTAGTTTCTTCTATTTGTCATTTAATGCTATTTTAAGGAAATCAAAGGGAAATAATTGTTATACGTTAACATCCAACCTCGTGAGATCTCTAAGCCTTGATACCTATTAAGACACTTCCTGTGAGAGAAGAGTCCACACTCACACTCATGACTTCAACGTTAACTAAACATGATTGTCAAGCAAGCCTTAAGTTCCTTCTCTTTCTCTGTAATTGGTGTTTATTAAAGCGGTGAACACGATTGAGTTATTAGCACCTGATCCCTTACAACGCCTTTCTTCACCCTTTACATCCCACTTATTTACAACCACATCGTCAACAAGATTTCCAACCTGAGATAATCTGCGAAAGGGAACAAGAATTTTGAATTTTAATTTTACAATGGATAGTTAGCTTTCAATTTTAGGAACCATATAAGCTACACACGACTTACAAACTATTTTCGTTCTAAAAACTAAAGAGCACCCTCTTTCCCTAATAGTCAATTCATCACTGTAAAAGAGGATATGCAATTTTGGTTAACACATAAAAGTGTTTTACATGTTGGGAATTGAATCCAGTATTACTTTCTTTCTCATTACGTTAATCACCAAGTCTATTAATGACTATTTTTAAATAGTAAATTAGAGATGTGGTTGCTAGAAAACTCCTCCACATTAACGCACAGAGGAGATTCCCAAGCCACATTGATAAATTACACGTGAAAAATCATCCTAAGTGAAATCGCCCCAGATTCAAACCTCAACCTTACCCTCACTGACCATCAAGTCGATTTTGAGATGGACTCTTTAAACTGCGTGATCAATGGTGTTGTAAATATTCCAATATCTTGAGAATAATAATTGAAAAGTCTCTCTTGGTCCACCTTTACAAACGTTATTAGCGTAATCAACTTTAAGGTGGGGTAATTAAGGACCTGGAGGGCAAGATAATATGCCTGGAGATGTGTGGGACGTGTTGTGTGGTTGAATGGTACGGAATAAGTTAATCGTGTTCTAGTTAAGGACCGGCTACACGAAGGCGCACCGCATCTCACCGCATTTTCCCAGTGGAATGCTAACCATGTTTTTAAATGCAAGGGGCTATACGAGTCCGCACCAAACCTAACCGTAACGCAACGCACCGGCGCGGACCATTCATCGAGATAGCATTGATCCGCACCTTTGCGGTGCGGTGCGGTGTGGCCCATGTACCACCGGAAATAAATGTTTGGGTTGCTTCAAAACTTTGTTTTAATGCTAACCCTTAAGCACTGTAGGGATGGGAAAAACAGTGATTTTACGATATCTGTGATCACAATGACCTTGGTTATGAAATAGCAGTGATTTATACCAGTGATTATTAACAATGATTGGCAGTCACTGTTTCAGCACTTGTAGAACTAGGAATTTCTTTCATAGCTGTTGCGTGTGTGACGCGGTAGTCATTGTTTCCAACATTACGTGCAAGATAAACAATATTCTATACGACAACTTATTAAACATCAAACATTCTTCTTTCTAGTTATTAGCTAGCTTATAGCTTCACTCTCCGTAATTAATAGCTAGCTTAATTTTATGAAAATAGATGAAACCCTATGCAAACAAAAGTAAAAGTACAAATTATTTTTTAATAGAACTCAGTTTATAAAGAATATAAAAATTATTTTCTTTTTGTAGTTACAATAATCTTATGCTTGGTTTAATAATGAGAATTAGTCATAAATCCTACGTGATGTTATTGTAAATAAAATCCACTTTAGGTGCTGTGCAGGTTGGTTCCATGTAGCCAGCCATAGCTTTAGTATGCATATATTAGGTTTGTTAGACACGACGTGCGATATAATATGTGCGTGACCATGCCCCTCTCTTCCTTCTTCCTACATCCGTGTCACGTTCAAGTTCACCACAAGCCTACTTCCACGTGGAACGTAATGTGTAAAACCTACTATCAGAGATGGAGCTAGAGACAAATAGTCCACCTCGTCATCAATATTTTCTGAACTATTAAGATAGCACATTCTTTCTAAATACCTGTATTAAATCTACAAATAATACTGACATAAATAACAGTTTTTAATAATTATGGGTTTAATAAACTATGGGTTTAATAAACTACTGCAGCTGTTACTTTTGATAGATAGTAGCCTACCAATGACTATAGAATTACGGTAGTTATAATGTAAGATTTTTATTAACTTTGACCCGTTAAAATATGTTTGTGCTTCCCAAAATGCCTATTCTTCCATAATTCAACTCTACGTTGATCCTCACTTGTTTCAAAAGGAAACAGCTAATCAAAATCACTGCCGACAATGCAATTTGTTAAAAAAAACTTCCTATTTTGTGTCACATAAGTGTGACAGTTGAGCAACGTATCACGCGTCACGAATTTTAAGACGTGATAATACCATGCCTTAATTCATTGATCTTCATTGACCGAAATAAATCGTTGAATTATGCCTAGAGTTTGAGTCCATTTTCTTATCAACGTCAACTGATTTCTATGATTATTATATTAGTGCAAGTGTGTCGACTATTAGTATCGAAAGCTAAATTAAATAAGATGTTTTTTTAAATGCGAAGCACCAACCAGAATAAATAATGGGAAGCCTACTCTAGCCTTCACCGACAAAATTTTATATTATTAAAAAAAATTGTTTGTTTTTTTGTTTTATATACATGGGTATATGAATATTAATAAAATCAGAACTATGTAGAAATCAAATTAGATTTAATAGTATAGGGACCACTTTATTTAATTTAGTTTTATGTTTCAGAATACACTGTTTATTTATCGTTGTTATCCAAGGTGCCCTTAAGGGAATTTAATTTTAAGGATACTATATAGTCCAGCAAAAAGATAATGAAATTTCCTACTTTTAAAATATCATCGATCTAACTTTTTAATTATTACAGACATTAGAGTTATATTATATATTTATATAATACATATATCTTCTTATATATAATTTGATAAAAACTTTTCCAGCAATAGAAATTACGAGGAAATGATTGAACAGCTTTTGACAAATTACCACTCATTTTAACGATTAGGAATATAGGATGTTGGTAAAAACATTAGTTTTATACGAAAACCAGATTTTCACAGGGAATTTTCAGTTTTTCATTCTATGTTTAGTCACCATAGAAGCCATTCTTATTTGCATGGCTGTAAATCTTTAAAAACAAATTCTCTTTGTCTAAAAATAATATCTCATTCCTTATTTGTTTGTACAAACACATTATTCACTCTTTGGATGAATTTTTCTCTTTGGACACTGGTCTTAACACATCTGAATTGAAATGACTAAACAGGGGAAACATTTATTTTTTATTGAAGTGTTGTTATCGTTAATTCGCATTTAAATCAATAATATTGAACATAGTTCGAAAAATAAAATATTGAGTTGTTAAGTTCATGAAAATATTGTCTACATATCGTTTCTCGCATGATAAAATCATGTTTAAATATGTTTTGGTATATATATTATACGTAAGGTCAAAAACTATAAAATTATCTTTAATAATGTTTAAAAAGAGCCAAGCTGTCAAACATGAGTTTTGGTCTTAATTTTTTTCTAATAAAGGGTCTTGATGTTCATTTTAGCAAGTAGTAACACAATACAAATATAGAAATTAATCTACGTTATCATTTTGCCTCTTAATTTTGAGGATATTATATTTAAAAGTAATGTCTTATGCACCCCATCTATCTTTTCACATTCTTACAGATACAGTTAAGTTTGGTTATATTTCCCCTTTGATACTTAATTTCGAGGGAATGATATTTCAAAGTACCGTAATGTTTTGCATACCACATCTATATTTTTACATTATCTCTCTCTATTTGACACTCGCTCTTATGCTCTCACACACTTTCGCTCATACTCTCTCCCCTCATATATACACACACACACACACACACACCCACTAGTATAATTTTCTCTCATATCTCTTTCACACATTAATCACTCTATCTCACACACTTTATACCCTCACATGCACTCTCTATCATACAATTTATCTCACATTATCTTTATTATACACTCTCTCTTACACTTTCTCTCAAACGCTCTTTCTCTATCGAAAGTTCTATCTCTTGAGCTTTCTCTCACAATCTTCTTCCCACAAACTACTTCTATCTCAAGTTCTCCCCATCTAATACTTGTTTCTCAAACTCGCTCAACCTCAATGTCACTCTCTCTAGATAAAACTCACTTTTTCACAAACTCACTCTCTAAAAGTATTTTTTTCTCAAATTCGCTCACCCAAGTTTTATCTCTAACTTTCTCTTAAACAATCTCTCTTTTAAACTATCTCTAACTATCTTGAACTAATTTTATCCATCTAAAAACATATATACCTTTCTAACATTTTATCTCACGCACTTATATTTTATATCTCTTTCCCGTATTATATCTCCCCAAATCTTATACTCTCTCTTTCGAACACACACACACACACACACACATACACATTCTCATACACTTTATCACGCATTCTACCTCAAATATTCTATTTTTATCTTTCACGTTCTACCCACTATATCTCTCACAAACACACTCTCTCCCCTCCCACACACACTCTATAACACACTTTTTCTAAAATAATCTTATATCTTTCTCTCCCTCACACTTTATACCTCTCTAACACACTTTCTACCCTCACATACACTCTTTATCATACAATTTATCTCTTATTATTTTTATTATAAGCTCTCTCTCTTAACCAATCTCTCTCTTAAACGCTCTTGACCCTAAACACTTTCTCTTTCTCAAACTCTATCTATCAATCAAATGCTCTCTCTCTATAATACTGTTTCACTCGAACGCTATCTTATTAAAGCTCTCTTTCTCAAACGTTCTCTCCCTCTAAAATTATTTCTTTCTCAAACACTCTGTCTCTCAAATTTCCTATCTCTAGAACTCTCTCTATCTAAAACTTTATTTTTCAAACTCTCTTTAAATCACTCTCATTCTCTCAATCTCTTTCTCTATCAAACTCACTTTTGATCTAACTAACTCTCTCTCAAAGTCTTTTTCTCTCAAACTATCTCTCTCAATTTCTCTCTAACTCTCTCTCAAATAATCTCCCCCTTAAACTCTCTCTCTAACAATCTAACATTAATTTTCTCTCCCCAAACTAATATCTCTCTATTTAACGTTCTTTCTCAAGCTCTCTCACATGTCCACACATTACTTTCTCTTTCACATAGTATCATTCCTTAAATTGTACAATCTTTTTTTCTCATACGCCCCCCCCCCTTTACACACACTCACACATTTTATCATGCATTCTCCACCACATATTCTATTTCTCTTTCTCCCACACTCTCTCACTTTCTCTAACAGGCTCTTTTTCCTAACACAAACAAATACACACTATTTTACTCTTCTGCCAGTATTTATATCTCTAAAATATTCACAACTTGCTCACACTCACTTGATCTCTTCAAACGCTTGCTCTCTTTCTCAAAGAATTTCTATCTCCAACGTTCTATCTCTTGAATACTTTTTCATAAACGCTCTTTCTTTCTCAAGCGGTTTCTCTCAAACTCCTTATCTCTCAAAATCTTTCTATTCAAAACTCTCTAAATAACTCTCACACTTTCAATTTCACTCTTTCGCTCTCATCTATAACTGTCCCTATATATATAGTTGTTTTAATGCTAACCCTTAAGCACTGTAGGGATGGGCAAAACAGTGATTTTACGATATCTGTGATCACAATGACCTTGGTTATGAAATAGTAGTGATTTATACCAGTGATTATTAACAATGATTGGCAGTCACTGTTTCAGCACTTATATATATATCAAAATGTATCTCTCAAACTCCCTTCCTCTCAAAATCTCTCTCACTTTCTTTTTCTAAGGCTTTCTCAAATACTCCTTCTCTTAAACTATATCTCTAAGTCTGACTTTAAATTTATTTCTCTAAACAAATATATAAGGTTCTCACTTTATCTCTCAAACCTCCTTTCATACGCCCTCATATTTCTCTCTATTTCCCACAATATCTTTTACAAATTTTGCATTCTATCTTTCTCATACACACATAGATTCTCAAACACTTTATCACGCATTTTCCTTAACATGTTATTTTCTCTCTCACACATACGCTTTCTCACCTTCTCTTCCACACACTCTTTCTGTCACACACACTCCCTTCTCCCTCTTTCTCTCTCTCTCTCTCTCTCTCAAACACACACACACACTCTCTCTTTCCTTCTTCTCCTAGTATTTGTAACGATATTTCTTCCGAAATATTGGTACAGGCTCTCGGCTGGCTACAGCATGAGTTGGGGGTGGCCGAGCAGTCAATTATTAAATTAATTAATTAAGGGTCCAAACTGGTCATCAATTTAGCCAGTTATGGCCGAACATTAATCTTAAGATTCCAAAGCTGGGTGAAATGCATCCCAATGGATTTATTCACATAGATAAAGGACAGGTCTATATTGACATTTCCAGGGCAACTTGCGTGGCTTGAACCGGTTTGGCTGCTCGTGGGACTGTGTGAGGGTCCGGAATTTCCTCGCACAGGATCATTGTAGCCAACTACCTCTTACATGTCCTTCTGGATAAAATGTTTGGGACCCGAATATCAGAGTCTCGTCCAAGTAGCCCGTGTGGGAAGACCCTGAATAACATCACATGGGCAAAAAGTAATAATACTCAGTCGTCGTCCCCCACTCCCCAAATGTACATTAATGATACAAAGATAAAATCACAAGGAATATACACAAAACAATAATGTCTTCAATCATGAAAAGAGGTGTACTCTATATTAAATTCACATATAACTATGTTTGTGCTGTCTGCCTAAGTATGGGAGTATAACCACACAAAAAAAACCGAGGCCACCAATGGGAATTTTAAAATTTAAAAATCTGGCCTTTTTCTACGTGTAGGCAGAAGAGATGAATAGGTTTAAAAGTTATACAAATATAACTGACAAACCGGCAAGAGTTAAGCACCAACACGAGTAATCCTGCTCCAAATGAACGTGCACCAGTTACTCGAAAAATGTTCTGACCCACATGGCTGATAAGTTCAGTAAACTGTAATAACTTATAGGAATACAATGCACAAGTATAAAAAAGATTAACTTACCCGTGAAAGGGGTCCCTTCGAGACTTGATAACCCACAAATATCAAATAAAGAAAAATTTATTGCAACACAAGAAAATAAATAGACTCAAAGCTACAAAACTGTAGTTGAAAAATTACTTTTACACAAGGAATCACATTTTGATAGCATTCTCATTCCTTCTTCGCACATCCATGGCAAACAAAAAGGATTATTTCCACCTTCACCTCTTATTAATCGGTGTTCGACTGCCCCCAGCACTTTTTCTTTTCCATTTCAACACCTCCTACCTCCCTGTTTTCTCAGCCATCTTCCCCTCCCTTTTTCCAACTTGCCAACCCTTACTTTCAGCTCTCTAGTTGAGAACGCCCCGTTAGCGGTGCTAGTCGTCATCGGGATCTGCTTCAAAGCAACTTTTACCTTGTAGATTGATTGAATAATCGTAGTGGCCACCTACAACTATTCGAGTTTTTATCCACTAGCCAAGCTGAAAGCTGATGAAATAAATTTTATCACATTTTTTTCCACTAACAAATACACATACTCTTACTATCACTTGCTCGCATTCACTCGATCTATTTCAATTGCCTATTCTCAGTTTCTCACAATCGCCTTATCACTTTCACACTCTCATTTTCACACTTAATGGCTTAATCTATTTGACAAATATCCAATCATTTAAAAGGTTAGGGGTCTGGTATGTCGGCAAAAATAGTAAATTAAAACAAAAACCCTAATTTACTGCTGAATTTTTCATCTTTTCATTCTGTGTGGTTTATATCTTATCCGTAAAATCATTCTTTGTTTAAATCACCTAGGAAACCGTATGTACATATAAAGTATAAAAATACTTTTGTGTTTTGTATATATATATATATATATATATATATATTTAATACATATAATACCATTCTACGATCTGTTTATATATATATATATAACCGTGAGTGTGCTGAATTCGTTATTTTGTAAAGTAAAATTTTCAGTGAATGTATAGAATCACCGAAATAATATATGGTTTATTTAACAAATAATAGGATTTTTCTACATGTACCAGTGATTTTTTAAATTTCCCAATGCAGTTTGCTGAAAGTATGAAACATGAACTGTATTATCTACATTTAATGGTGATTTTATATTTGATTTAAGGAATGTGGATAAATATATAAAATATAGATCCAAACTAACCTAGTCCAACCTAGCCTAAGCTAAAATAAATTAATATAAGCTTTTCTATACTAAACTACATTGCCTAAACTAACCCAACCAAACCTAACACTGAAAGGACTTATTAATATTCACTGGTGGTTTATGGTAAGTTTTAAACACACGGGTGATTTTGTAAAATGCTCAGCATGTTTGTGAAATAGTAAAGATAATTTTTACATTCCCCGTATAGCCAGTGGCTTTGTAGAATCACTGGTAACTTACTCTTTCTCTTTTGCTACATATTTTTCTGGGAACAGGAAGGTATATAGCCATACGACACGCTACCCCTTCAGCAAGCAAACAGTGTCAAAAAAGCAAGGAAAAATAGTAAACATAAGCAAACCCTACGTCAAAGCTATTAGAGCAGATACACAGCATATAACTCAACCGAATTTTAAATCAGACAAGACCATGAAGGAGTTAAGTCTTCTTACACCCGATAATTCACAAGAATTTATATTCTATAAAGACAATTAATTTTGAGAAAGATGACAAATTTCAGACACATCCTAATAAAATTTTTGAATATAAACATTCAACAAGAGACTATTTGATACATAATAACTTACTGTATACGTAATTGTACTATTCAACAACCAATAGGAAAAGTGTTATTTCTAGATATGCCTTGTGTATAATGAAATACTTTTTAATTAATTATTTATTCTTGAGTAAGGTGTGTTCCTTCATTTGCAAAGGCCTTATCTGGTATAGCTACTACTTTAATAGAAGGGGCTAAAACAGTGGATGCAACATTCGGGTATAGAAGTTTTTTTAATATATTAAAATTAAGATTTACTTGGGAAATATATATTAATTTTTACAAATCCCTTAATATACCTTCTCGTATCTCAGGTTTAACTCATATGCACACCCAACTCTCTTGATTTCTTCTAACTTGTATATATAAATAGGTGTTAGATACACAGTAACTAGGTTAATATTTACTTAATTAATATTATTTTATGTACGTTAAACTAATATAAAAGGATTATCTAATTTGAATATATATATTTAAATAAGAATATACTGTACGATTAGTTCTATCCACCCACTCTCCTTAACAAACATTTCCACGTTCCATTGCCAACTACATACAGCCTTGTCCCACGTCAATTTCAAACTGAAGAGGGCCGCGAGATTTCGCGACACCGCTGTGGAGTAACGCCCAAGAAAATTTAAGGGATGTGGTTTCGCCTACACTGACCTCATCTTCTCACTTGGTTTGTTTTACGAGCGTCTAGACATGATCCGAACATTCCACTTGCTTCCAGCACCGTGTCATGTTATCGTCCTCTCTTAACCCTCTTTTCCTTCCACCTTCCCGTCCTTTTATCCATTATCTGCGTCCACGTGACAAGGCTCTAAGCGAGGCTATATGAGCAGATGTAATCTGCGTATTCTAAATTATATTTCGGCCTAATTATGTGATCTCTTCAAAATTATCTCTTTGAACGTTACATTTATATAGTATCTAAATTTTGTTCTGGCCTTATAATGTTATTTTAAATTTTAATTAACATGTTTTGTATCGAGATCTATTTTATCTATTATTTAAACGCTTTAGAGAAATGGTTTCTCTTGAACTTAGATTTTAAAGTTGTTATTTGTTTCGCTGCTTTGCGTTTAGTCTTTACTTAAGACACATTTACGAAGACGATGGGCTTATCGCTTGATAATATATGGCGTTGTTTGTTACGACCAATCTTAAATTTGACATTGTTTTGAGGCCACTATATTGCTAACATGCCATTTATTAACGTGAAACAAGTTGGCTAGGCAAATTGAAAAAGTGTTAAAGATAGTTCCCATTAATGTTGAGGTATATATGTAATATTAGTCAAATGTATTTCAATCTTAATATTGGAAATGCTAGCGTGTCATTTGTTAAAGTGCTACGTGATGTCTAGGAAATTTGATTGCGTGTAAGAAATTGTTGCCACATAAAGTTAAACATGTCATTTAATATGAATTATATATTCCCAGGCTCTTTACCTTAATATGTACTCCTATATTTTGTCTCAATTTCGTGACGTTGAGATGGTTTTCTATCTTTACCATTAGATTGATTAATTATTTTTGTTTATGCGTGTTGTAACTAAATCTGCCTTGCTTAAAAATTTAACTCCAGAAATTATCTATATATCATTGTTACTACATTATACTTTTCGACATTATACCTCTAATTGCTATATTTCAAATATTTAATAAACACTACTCTTGTTACCTCTTTACTTTTCATTTATCTTGGGGATATTTAGGGCTGGGGGTCACATTGCCTTTTCTGACGATCTGTTCTAATTTTTGGGCATGCACATTTATATAGCTCTAAAACAATTGATTATGAAATTGTTGTTTCATTGATTCTTTGTTATTTTTATTCTATAAAATAAGCCACAGGGAATTATTAAATTTAGATTAACTTAAATATTAATCCGTCATTGGTTTGAATGGCGTTATAAAATGTGAAAGTAGGCTGACTAGTAAATAACTTTAAAATAGAGATATGATATGAACGTGTTTTAAAATCCGACATTTCCACTTAATATTAAATTATTACATATCTATAAACAATACCGGTAATTTGAATTCTTCCCCTTAGGTGCTAATAAAAAATAACGAAGAGTAGCACAGCATATATGACACAGAATGTAGGATTGTTAAAGAGTTAAAACTAATTAAATCCTCATAGTAAGAGTTTACAGTTTAATTATACATACATACCAGTGGCCAATTCTGACCTCAGTATCCAGGCATGCGTTCGTGAGGGATTATGAAGCGGGGGTGTAGGGGTATCTTTACCGGGATGTTTTGAAATATGTAAAAATTTACATATATTTTGTAGTTAAATTTTGAATGTAGCCACTTTGTTATCGCAGGGTTAGAAGGTTGGAAAACACCCGTATATACAGAGACTTCAAAGTTTAAATAAGATCCATATACTTTATTTCTCTAACGCAAAGCATAACACAACTCTAACTATCAATAGGCATTTCTCACTCTTATAAATAAACTAACTCAATACCACTATAAAATTCAATTAAAAAGGTTTGGATGAACAAATTAATTTAATAACTTTAAGCCTATACAGTATATGCGAATATTAAATACAATCATTATAGTAAAATAATAGACATAGAAAAGGTAATTAAAAAATGTACTGTACAATTTGCATAATTTAGGCAAATGTTTACGTTCAAATTCTCTCTGCTCTAAAGTTTATTTATATTTTAAATGAGAATTAAATAGCATTAACTGTTAAATATAATCCTAATAAAACAAAAGGAAACGCAATGCACGCAATACTCACAAAATAACTGTAAGCCTAGTACGCCCAGACCAATACATACAATGTTGTCTTGTGACAGTGTGTTGCGGTTTATAAAGCGCATGAGTAGACACCTGTAAGGGTGTTATGGGGGGAGGGGGGAAGGAAAGAAGTCGGGCCTGCATATCACTGTTCATCTAGTCTAGTGGCCTGTAGCTTCAGGCTACAATGTATCACTACGGTTAACATACAGAGTCAGGCGCACTGCTACTGAATAATCGGAAGTGATGGTGAGATAAACATGAGCATCAAAGCAATAATATTACTAGGATTTAAAAAAAATACTTTCCACTCCACTATATCTAATCATTGTGACGTAATTTGCCACCCTACCTTGTATTTCCCTATGTTTTCTACTTTTTGTGAACAATTTCCAATTTATTTTCGCGTGAAATTAATCACTTCGATGTTAGGCCACACGCTGGTTGCCGGCTTGACTAATAATACTATTTAAATCTATTAAATAAAATAAGGTCAGAAAGAACAACGTATAACATTGTTTTAAATAATCTAAATAAAGAATTTTGATCTAAAGAACACTTACCTTTTACTAAACATATTAATTATCCTTCTAAGAAGTTGGTTTAACTCTTGATGTATTTATCTTCATTGTCGACCATGATTGTTTTTAACGCATGCGCAGTTCTATCAAACAAGTGAGTAGAGGATCTGATCGTAAAAGAAGAAACAAAGCTCGATGTAAATAACTCAAAACAAGCGCGCTTTTCAATTTTGACCGATAGAAATAAACATTTAATTCGATTGTGAAAACATTGTTCACCTTCATTGTGTTACACTTAAATATTTATGTTAAACCTGCATTTTATTTGAGTTTTATCCCTAGTCTATAGCCAATTTTTTTTTGTTTTTTTTTATATATTTGTTTTCTCTTTGGACTTGGAAGTATGAATAGAACATTTTTAAATTTGATTTTTGGAAGATTTTCGATAAGAGACGAGGTCTTCTTCTTCGGGGTTGGTTTAACATGGAGGCAAATCTGTGGAGCTCCTAATTAAAATTATTTTAAAGTGAATTAAAAGGTTGTGAATTAAAGTAAACGTGGTAGAATGGAAAGATAAGTGTATGTGCAATAACTAGATTGCTTATTTTCATTTCAAATTGTGTAAGAATTCGAATTACTAAAGTGTAACAAATCTCTTAAGTTGGTGTTAATATGGACTAATTCAGGGGTGAGGCCAAACCAACTCTTCAACTATAAATTATTATTATCATTTTTTTCTCCTATAAAAATCAGAATTCATTTACTTTCAGAAATACATACTAATGCATAGAATTAATAACATTTCATTTTTATGTCTAATTATTAATTCTTTTTATTATATATTCTTTTTTCCTTTTTTTTGCTTCAACAATACTGTTCTATACTTTGTTAAATTAGAATTATAATTACCCGAAATTCCATAGGTAGGCTTAGAATGTGGTAAGAGGGGAAACAATAATAAATCCACAAACGTGCCAACAATAGTTATTTTATACATTTTTTTATGTTAGTCTAAATTACATACTGTTCCAACAATCCATTTAATCTAAATTGTTCATGTTTTAGTTTTAAGTTTACCCAGTGGTCCTGAGTATTGAGAGTCGTAGTACCCGAGGTAAATTAAAAAAAAAAATCCTAGATACTAGGGATGGCGCCCAACAAAAACACTATATTTATACATCGTGATATTAAATATTGTTGTTACAGCATGAGAGGTCAGAAGACACTTGATACTAGACAAAGTAAATTATATATACAAATATAAAGATAATAAATATTTCTCTCACACTGTATTTTTTTTTTTCGTTACAGCATGCATAGAGGATTTGTCCCTGATACATACATACATTCATACATACATACATACATACATACATACATACATACATACATACATACATACATACATACATACATACATAGCATACATGCATACATGCATACATACATACATACATACATACATAAATACGTACATACAAACATGTAATCTCATGCTGCTCTCTTACGGAGTAGGCAGGAAACTGTGAGTATTGCTCAAACAAAAGCTCCGTACTTAATCCATACTCAATAATTTTATACCACTTCCCTATCCTTGCACACTTCCTTCCTGTCTCCAAGTCTGAAATAAAAATGTTCAATATTTTATGATCATTTGTGGTGGTCTTTGTATTTACATGATTAAAATATTCCCATTTTCTTCTACACATAATAGTTTTTTTTGTATTAATGTTATTTTAGATATTAGCCACACTTTCCACATATTTTACAAATCTTGGGCTAACAATTTTAAAATTCTCTTCGTTTTATAGTTATCATGGATATCCTTTAGAACTTCCTGATAAATTAAAAATGTCTACCAGAACAAAAAATATGTGTTCTGAATTAACATTTTATTTATATCCTACACTTTCTGCGGACCCCATTCCATTGAACCTTTATTTGAAATTATTATAAATATTCAAATACTTATAGTTTTGTACTATTGTCCCTATATATAATTATATATATATGTGTGTGTGTGTCCCTATATATATATATATATATATATATATATGTGTGTGTCCCTATATATATATAGTACATAGTACATTTACATAGTATATATGTACACTCCGTCGAGATTGAAAGGTAGCAACTTATAATTCACTGAGCCCACTAGGTATGATATTCCTCCACACATAACTGTAGGATAGTTTGCCTAGCTACACCCAACACCTAAATTAGAGAAGGCCTTAAGTCGTTAAAATAGTTCTTGACTGTTGGGAAGGAGTGATGGGGGAGGGGTTATGTCTTTTAGCGATGCCCTAATGGTTTGATTTAATAAATTAATTTTACTTTATTGTTCTGATAATAATACAATCAATAGCTAATATTTGCATACTAAGTTAATTAATTATGTTTGCTCTTATTAACATACAGGGTGGTATTTTTTTAGCTATTAATACTGTCAGTATTTTTCTAGTGTATGACTTGATGAAGTGAATAATGTGTTCCAACCCTCCTTTTAGACACGCTGCATTTCAAGAACAAATAAATGATGTATTTTGTAGGCTGCATTACTACTTATATGTTAAAATCTCATACTCCTCAAATAATTATTGGTATACATTATTATTATTATTATTATTACTTTCTAAACCAAGAATACTACAAGGGTATGATTTACAGATTTATCTAATAAACAGATAGTACAACAGCTTAGCTCAATCGATAGCATGTATCTATGCTCATTTAGGACACTAGGTTCTATTCCTGACACCGTGAAACTTTTGTTTTTAGTGAAACATTTGTTTTTTTCTTATAGCTTGATAAGCTAATAGACGGGGATGTTGAGTCGTTTCAAGTTTTAAGATAGTAACAAAGTAGTGTGCTGATTTCATAGCTCGGTTCAGAAAATGCACGTCAGATACCTCAAATCAATTTATAAAATGAAACCGTAGGTTGCTACTTATCTCTATAAGTGAGATCTGTTATAACCTATTGAACTAAATAAGAAAACTTAAGGTGCACTAAATTATATTAAATATAACTTTAGCTTTATCTAGGAACCAAAATAATTACAAAACAAACTTTCAACAATACATTTATGAGTTAATAATCTGCGTTGTTTTGGCTAGTTTTCATTCTTTGCACATCCTTAATGTATGCATTATTAAGGATCAAGTGTGCGTTTGTGGCAGGTTATTTGGATTTCGTGCCTAGGCTTACCATACTCTTCTACTTTATGTGGCTCTGCTCCATCGAAAGTTGTCGGGAGGTGGGATTCATGAGTAAAAGTACCGAGTGAGAGTAATATATATAAATATTTCGAAAAGTATTATTAGCATATAAATAAAATCATTTTTACAGTATAAAACATTTGTTTTAAAAATTCCTTTCTTTCAGGGTTTTCCCAACACTCTTAATATTCCGTTTATGAGACTATTTGTGTTAAAAAAAAATGAAAATATATGCATACTAATGTATTAAAATATTTTATATATATATATATATATATATATATATATAGGCCTATATTAAACCCTTACGGTAAAAGCCTTTAGAAATTCCCTGCATAATTTGGTAAAAATAATAATAAGTGATTCATTTATATAGCCGGATAAAAATATTTTAAAATTAATACTTTTAATTCCTCTCGACACCTAAGATGGAAAGTATTGTGATCTTAAAGATTCAAACTCGATATTTTTATAAATGTCGACGTTTCAAGACCCCCGAAACAAACAAAAAAGTTGTTTTCGCATAGCCATCTATCTGTCTGTTTGTACCTCGGTCTATAGATGAAACTACTTTACTGATTGAGCCAAAACTTGGTACCTGAGGTTTTAATAAGGGGTTGGAATTAAATATCTGACCTAAATTTTAATGATGGTTTACTGAAGGGAAAAACTAGAAGAGATTGAATTTCTAAAAATTCTCTTTTACAATTTTACTAAACTTTATATCTCAACACTGTTTATTATTATAAACAAGTGTAAATTCTAATTTTTTCATGAAAATGACTTTGAAGGTACTTTATACCAGGAAAATTTTCCAATTTTCATCGATTCTTTGCAACTATTTAAGATACGAAATAACTTATCATTGTAAAGTGGCAAAACTATTAAAAATTTACACAATTTATTTGAAATATATTTTTATAAAACAAACAATTTATGAGCTACAAGCAAATATATACGCTTTAAATTCAGATCTTTGAAAAGGAATTTGTTCTTATGTACTTTGGTATTTGGTAGTTTTATTTTTTCAATATATATGTAACCTTATTCCTTGTTCCTAATGCCATAGAGTAAGAAGATAACATTTATGATTGATATTTGATATAGTGTTTCTACAACAACGTATAGACCGATTATTTCGTTTAATAAATATTAAGAGTTGTCAAAGACACAGAAATTCATGTGTATTTTCATGGAAGAAGAATATAAAATAATAGAGGATATACACCCTAGGACACCAAATCAAGATGCAAACTCTGATCTCCTTGCCATTAGCAGTAAACAATTCCTAATACATTAGAATAAAACTCTTTCCGTATTGTAGAAAATTGGAATATTTACATCATATATGTACACTTCGTCGAGATTGAAAGGTAGCAACTTCTAATTCACTGAGCCCGCGAGGTATTATATTCCTCCACACATAACTGTAGGATAGTTTGCC